>JAMXBD010003202.1:0-134089 GCA_024138025.1 Combretum micranthum | reverse complement strand
CCTTACGGGGGAGTTACCTAAGCTCATGAAGTCATTTGGGTTGCATGAGCTTCTTTCAGATATTGATATGGCACATTCTTATGTAGAATCTTGATTTCATTTGAAAATGCTTTTCTTTTTTTAACACATAAGTCATCCTTTGCCTATTCAAAGAATTTTCTCAGATTGCTAGCATTCTAAGTCTTGGGGATGAGCTCTCCATTTAACGTTTCAAGTTTATAGGCTCCATTCTCCAAGACTTCCTTTACGCTTATAGGGTCTTCTAATTGGAAGTGAGTTTTCCATGGGCTTCTTCTGATCCATAGCTTCTAGATTTCTGGTAACAAGGTCTTCAGGTAGAAAAACCTTATGTTTGACTTTCTTATCATAATATCGTGTTGCTCTCTATTGATATGCAGATCCTCTTACTACTGTGTCTCAAGTTTCCTTAATGGTGTCGAGTTCGTCTCGGAGCTGACCTCGTTGACTAACTCATCATAGGATGCTACTTGGATATTGTGGAGCTCCAATTCAATAGGTGGAATAGCCTCGAAGCCAAAGGCGAGGCGTAAGGGGTTTCATCGGTGGGGTACGTGGGTGGTGAGGTATCCTCATAAGATACTGGGCAATTTATCTGCCTATTTTCCACTTTGCTGGTCTACTCGGGCCTTAAGGCTCTACATAATGGTTTTGTTGATGGCTTCGAATTGCTGTTAGAAAATGGGTGCATGACAAAAGTGTAGCAGGGTGTAATGCCATATTCGACACAACTATCTTTGATTTTTTGAAACTAAACTGTCTTCCGTTGTCCATGACTATAGAGTGTGGGACTCCAAATCTGACAATGATGTTGGTATAGATGAGGCGTTGGAAATTCATGTTTGTGACTTTCACCACTGCTTTGGCTTCTACCCATTTTGTGAGAATTTCCTTTGCCCTATAGATAGGGGAAAAGGTCCGAGTATGTCCAATCCCACATGGAAAATGGATACAGGCTGGTGATGCAGAACAAGTCGGTGCTTGGGGTATGGGTGACGGGGGTGATCATTTGGCATCGTTTACATCATTGCGTGAATTCTTTTGCATCATTCTTCATAGTAGGCTAAAAGTAGTCATCCTGTACAACTCGATTGTGCAGTAACTAAGCTTTAACGTGGTTGCTACATTTGCCAGTATAGAGCTCTTTGAGAACTCGTCGTCCATGTTATAGCTGTAAACATTGGAGAATGGGGAAGCTGAAACCCCTTTTATACAAAATTCCATTAATAAGGGTATAGTTGGTTGCTTTGCACATTTACTTTTTGGCCTCTACCTTGTCCAAAGGAAGAGTGCCATCTTTGAGGTAGTTTTCTATCAAGGTCATCCACCTCGGGGGGAGGGTCTCGGTCTGCATATCCAATACTTCATGGTGTTGTACCACTGTAGGCTTTTCGAATAGGAACTCAATGAATATCTTTTCTTCAATTTTTCTCATATCAAGGAATATCGTAGACGCTAGTTTCGAAAGCCTATCTGCTTCAGCATTGTCAGTCCTTGGTATTTTGATTATGTCCCATGAAGGTAAATTCCTCATGACGGACCGAACTGCTTACAAGTATCCTACCATCTCTTCACTCTTGGCCTCGTACAAACTTTTGACTTGTTGAACTACAAGCTAGCAGTCAAAGAAGATTCTGAGGTCCCCTGCTCTTACCCCAATGTCTGTGGCGAGCTTGAGTTCGGCTAATAAGGCCTCATATTCTGCCTCGCTGTTGCTCGCAGGGGACCCGAATTTTAATGCGTAGCTTATCTTGGCCCCATGAGGTCCCTTAAGGACGAGGCCAACCTTATTTCCTCCTTGTGTAAAGGAATCGTTGACGTAGTAAGTCCATTAGGGTCTTTCCTTAACTTGTTTTTCAAGAGGTCCAATATACTCAGCTACAAACTCCTCCAAGACTTAAGCTTTGATGGTGTCTCGAGGTTGATACTATACATTGTAGGTGCTTAGCTCGGTGGCATACTTCATCATTCTCCTTGATACATCTAGTTTCTGGAGGACTGTCCTTATTGGTATGCCGATGAGTACGATGACCTGGTATACATGAAAGTACAAGTAGCGGGCAGATATCACAATTGCTAGGGCAATCTTTTCTACCCTTGTATACCTCAACTCTAGGCCTTGGAGGACATGGCTAATGTAGTATATAGGTTGGTGTTGTGTTCGTTTAGCTTGCGTTAATACGGATGACAGGGCTCGATTTCTTACTTCGAGATAAAGATATAAGGTTTCACTGGAGATCAGTATTTTTAGTATTGGCGGCGTAGAGAGGTATTGCTTCAACTCGTCAAAGGCCTCCTGAGATTTTTTTGTCCATTCGAATCTTTTCTAGCTTTTTGAGGATTTTGAAGAACTCCAAGCATCAGTTTGCACTTTTTGGGAGAAACCTACTTAAAGTGGTTATCCTTCTCATGAGCTAATGCACTTCTCTTATCGACTTGGGTGGGCTCATTGTTAGGATTGCTTTGATTTTGTTGAGGTTTCTCTTCGATTCCCCTATGGGATACAACATACCCTAATAACTTTCTCGTTGATGCTCCAAAGGTGCTCTTTTGTGGATTTAGCTTTAGGTTGTAAAAACAAAGTCGGTCAAAAGTTTCCTAGAGGTTGTGCAAATGATCTTCGAATCGTCTGCTTTTGACGATCATGTCATCAATGTAAATTCCATATTGCGACCTATTTGAGGTTTGAACACCTCAATGACCAATCTTTGAAATGTGGCATCAGTGTTCTTTAATCCAAAGGGCATTATTTTATAGCAATATATCCCAAACAATGTAATAAATGAGGTATGGACCTCGTCCATTTCCCTCATTTTAATGTGGTTATAACCAGAGAAGGCTTCCATGAAGCTTAGAGTTCGTGTCTTGAGGCGTTGTTAACAAGCTGATCTATCTGTGGTAGCAGGAAGAAATCCTTTAGACATACTTTGTTAAGGTTTGTTTAATCTACACACATTCTCCATTTTTCATTGGACTTCTTGACCAAGACTACATTGGCTAACTAAATGGGGCATTTCTCTTCTCTAATAACCCCAGCCTGGAGTAGCTTCTACATTTCTTCTTTGATGGCAGCCTACCTTTTTGTGGCGAAGTGGTGCATTTTTTGTTGTATTAGCTTTTGGGCTTTGTTGATGTTGAGTTGATGTGTGATCACGCTAGAGCTTATGCTTATCATGTTGGATGGTGTCCAAGCAAAAATATCCTTGTTGTCCTTTAAAAAGGCAACCAAATTTTCTTTGATGTTGAGGTGGAGAGTCACCCCTACTTTGACGATGTGGTTAGGAGCATTGTTGGGGGTAACCTCCTCCCTGAGATCCGCCGACTTGCTGTGCTATTCGAAGTTATACCCTGGCTCCATCTCTACTAGAAACACACAATCTCCTTTCAAGACTTTAATGTACAGCTATTAGGATTACTCTTGGTCTCCTTGGCATACCCCTATTCCTTCTAGAGTGGGAAATTTGGCCTTGAGGTAGGGTTGGGAGACGATCATGGCGAATATTGATTGATTACCCCTCCCTAATATGGCGTTATAGGGAGACCAATTATCAACCATAAGGAAATCTATCTAGTGCTTAACATTTAACAGCTCTTCCTCGAGCTTGAGGGGCAAAGTGATAATGCCCCAAGGTTTGATGTGTTGATTATCGAAAACGTACAGCTCGTGGTCGTATGGCATTAGCTTCAGCTTCAATTTGTGTTTCATTTACTTGTAAGCCTGATTGATGAGGATGTCGATGTTGCTTCCTGTGTCAATCAACATCCTTTTGACCTTCCATCAAGATATACGAGTGGCTAAAACCAAGGTATCTTGGTGGGGAGTTTGGATCCCCTCATAATCCTCAACAAAAAATGAAATTGTGGAGTCAATCATTAGTTTCTTTGGTTATACGTTCATTACTAGTCAAGATGTGTTCAAGCTTGATGGCAGTTCGGCTCTCGTCGAGGTGATGGGCCAGCCTATGATAGTATTGATCTCGCTGTGAAACAACTGATGAGGTCATGGGCAATCCAAGCAATCTTGGATGACCACCAACTTTTCGTGTTCTTCAATCTTTCTTTTCTATGCTGAAGGCTCTTATTTTAGGTCGTGATCCACATACTGCTTCAACCAGACTCATTGTATGGCATCTTCTATAGCGCTCTTAAGCTACCAACAGTTGCTTGTGTCATGCCTGCAGTTGCGGTGATACTTGCAATATTCCTTAGAATACTTTCATCAAGGATTTGGTCTCATCGGGGATGGTGGTGGTGGTAAGAGGCCTTGATTCCATCTCTTAAGGAAAATGTCATGCACTGGTAGTTTGAAGGGAGTAAACTCATCATACATCGGGAAGAGTCTCTACTTGTCGCCATCTTTGAGACCTTAATTTTTGTCGACTCGATTGGGGTCGTAGTGATCTTTCGGTCGATTCTTTTCCTAGGAAATATTGTCATGGGCTCAAGCCTAAGCTGATCGATTTTCAACCTCTCTTCGGGCATTCCTCATATCTTCTTGTCGGATATACTTCTAAGCTTTCTCCCTCACTTACTCAAGCATGGTAAGCTGACATTTGGAGAGGGATTCGAAGAATGGACTCTCAATGAGAACTCCTTGTTTGATGGCTTCCAAAGTCACACATTGGGCAAGATTTGGGATCTCCAGGCATGCTTTGTCAAATCTTGCTAAATAGTCCTGCAGGAGTTCGCTCAGTCTTTATTGCACTGTGTAGAGGTTGAAATACCCTAATAAACTAGGTTAAATACTCAAGAGAGGGGTGAATTAAGTATTTATGCAATTCTTTTAAGAACAAAACTAAATGAAAATTCAATCAATAGAAGCAAATAAATTACCAATGTAAGATGCAATAAATAAGGAGAGTAATGTTGAGAAAATCAAGCCCGAGATTTTTAACATGGAGCTCAGCCCGCTTCCTAGTCTCTACGATCACAGTAATGCCTTTAATGAGGTCTTCACACACTTTATTGATCACTATGTTATCGATGCTCAATGAGCTATATCCACTCAACAATGCTTGACAAGAATCACTTGGGTAATACTCTTTTACAATATTGCAAATCACACTTAAGAGTATTACTCACTTTTGTCTCTCTAACTTGAAAGCAAATTTAATGACCTAGAGACAAATACAATGAATTGAATAACAACAAGACTTCAGTACAAGTTTTTCTAGCTCAACAACTAGTCTTCATCTCAGAGAAAACATGTATATATAGGCTTCTTGTTTGACTTGCCTATTGTGCTTTGGAACAACAAATTTCATCTGCAATTAATGCTCCAACAACTACTTTTCTAGAGCATACCGTACGCATGGTATGTCTATACTATCCGAACGGTATCAAGCATCTCCACTAGCGTCCGGACCTTGCTTGAGGATCTTGCATATAAACATATATCTATTGGACGCTAAGCACTACCATCCGATTGGTGAACCAGAATTTCCACAACTTTGCTCTCGGCATGATTTTAGATTCGTGGCATCCAAACGCTAAGTCTACAGCATTCGGATCGTAGCCATCTGTCAGAAAATGTTCCTAATAAAGCATGCAATGTTCCAATAGTGTAATTCTTTAATAAATATATGATAAAACATGTATTTTCAAGGATTTGTGATAGATTCAATATATTTAACTTTGTAATATTTATCTCATCAAAATAATACATAGATTTAAGTCAAAAATCTCTACCTTTTTTATGAGGACAAATATTATAAAGTTAGATGTGGTTAATTTCTCCTTTTTACTTTGATACTCCCTCGAGTTAGGCATTTGGTTAATAAAACAAAGTTTTAGTTCAAAAGAAAGTATAATTACAGTATTTTCTCCCCCATTGGCCTCATAAAAAAACAATAGTAGATAAAACTAGAGATATAGGAGCTAAGAGACATGCAAGAAGCATAAGACACAAACATGGAACAATCATAGAAAACCAGGTATCAATAAGAAGGCAGGCAAGCTAAGTGAACCGAACACCTAGATGCCTATGCTCATCTTTTTTGTCAGTGAGATTACAATAAAAAAGCTTGACAACATGCTCATTGATAGATACAGGAAAGCACATAATCTCAAATATTTGTTCGGGTAAATTCCTGGAATGGAATGAAGATCAAAGAAGTAAAGGACCTCAGACTATAAAAGATGACTAGAATCAGTAGGAGTCTGTCAAAGATGGTGAAACGCTCCTAGTGCGACCTAGAAGGAAAGAGGTGAGCATTGTAGGAAGCACTGGAGCTATCGTTTCCTGCACGTTTAATACGCGTACCATGGGCCGGAAAGATGACATGACAGAGGAAGCTCAAAGAGGAAGAGTGAAGGAGGTTGGTGGGGTTGGGGAGAGGGGACGAGCTGAAGAGGGAAGGGGGAAAGAGAGAGAGAGGAGCTGGACATGGGAAAGGGAAGAAAGGGTGGGCATGCAGTTAGGGAAGCGAGTGGTGAGGAGAGAGAAGGAGGAGAGGAAGGGCGAAGTAAGTGGCGGGAGGGTGGAGTGGGGAGGATGGTTGGGGGCAGGTAGGGATCGAGCGAGAGAGATGAGAGAAAAAAAAGAGAGGAAATGAGTTAGGAGAGAGAAAGAATTAGGTTTTAAAAGAATTGCAATTTGACTTATCAATAGGACACTGCAAGAATAGCGTCCAAATGGTAGGTCATTTGCAGCAAAACCTGATAAAGTTGTACCGGTCAGATGTTGCAGATATACCGGCTGACCGGTATGTGGCAGGCAGTAACTTATAGAAAGATGCTAAGATGAAGGAGAGAGAAAGAGATGGAAATGGTGTTAAGGGATTATTTTGAGATTGGATAAGAAGAAAAAAGAAAGATGATTACGGAAAGAGTAAGACTTAGATTTGATTGGATATAGTGCATATATGTGAATGGTGATGAAAACAAAATTCCAATGGCATTGTAATTGTGAAAGCAACAAGACGATTCATATGATTGAGGTGCACAACATGCCATGCATGAAGATAGCGTATGTTCTATGTAAAGGAAAGCTCATTTGACTCAAAGATACTATCTTGGTACAATGATATCTAGCACTCATTTTGTATAATCATACCTAATTCTTGACGTAAAGTGTAAAACTGATCCTTACTCAAGGGTTTTATAAAGATATCATTGATTTGATTGTTTGTGTCAACAAATTCTAGGCTAAGGTCATTATTTAAAACATGATCTCTAATAAAATGGTCTCTAATCTCAATTTGCTTGGTCCTTGAGTGTTGAATCGAGTTTTTTGTTAAATTTATAGCGCTAGTATTGTCACAACGAATGAAGATATTATTATACTTTAGTTTAAAATTCTAAAACTTGTTTCATCCATAAAACTTGGGCACAACAACTACTACCTACACATATTTTGCTTGGGCAATTGAGAGTGCAATCGAGTTTTGTTTCTTAGAGTGCCAAGAGATTAATGAGTTGCCAAGATAGTGACATGTGTCACTTGTACTTTTTCGATCAACTTTGCATCCAGCAAAGTTAGCATCAGAGTAACCAACTAGATTAAAGGAAGTAAACTTTGGATACCATAATCCAATGTCAATGGTTCCCACAAGATACTTGAAAATGTGTTTTACCCCATTCAAGTGAGATTCTTTTGGGCAAGATTTAAATCGTGCACATAAACATTCCAAAAACATAATATCAGGCCTTGATGCAGTTAAATACAAGAAGCTACCTATCATGTCTCTATATAGTTTTTCATAAACATTTTGTCATTTTCATCTTCGTCAAGTTTCACACTTGTGCTCATAGGTATAGGCTTAGTTTTACAATTTTCCATTTTGAGCTTCTTTAGGAGTTGCTTGGTATATTTAGATTGATTAATGAATGTTTCATTTTTGGTTTGTTCACTTGAAGACCAAGGAAGTAATTGAGTTCCCAATGAACAAAGTTGTGTCAATTTTTTCCTCTAGATAAACCTTTGTTCATTAAGAAACTACTAAATCTTTCATACCAAGCTCTAGGAGCTTGCTTAAGTCCATAAAGTGCTTTGTTTAGTTTATAAACATGATTAGGGAATTCATTATCTTCAAAACCCAGTGGTTGTTTAACATAAATTTCTTCTTTGATGAAGCCATTTAAAAATGCACTTTTGACATCCATTTGAAAAAGAGAAAATTTTTAAAAGCCACAAATGCCAAATATCCTAATAGCTTCTAATCTAACAATCAAGGCAAAAGTCTCATCAAAATCAATTCCTTCTTGATTATAGTCTCTAGCTATTAGTCGAGCTGTGTTTCTAGTTACTATTCCATTTTCATCAAGCTTATTTCTATAAACCCATTTGGTTCCAATGACCGGTCTATCACTAGGTCTAGGTACTAATTCCCAAACTTCATTCCTAGAGAATTAATTTAATTCTTCTTGCATTGTTTGTATCCAAAAATCATCTTTTAAAGCTTCATTTGTATTTTTGGGTTCGGTTTAGGATAAGAAAACTAGATTACTTATATTTCTCAAAGATGATCTTTTTGGACCTTATTGGATGGTTCACCAATAATTAGATCCCTAGGATATGATTTAGCATACTTCCATTCCTTGGGAAGATCATGGTTTGTTTGTTCATTTAAAATGTCCTTTCTACTAGCATTCATTTGATTTGAGCTTTGTTTAATGAGATCATCCTTTTCAAAGGAGAATTTGTCTAAGTTAGCGCAAATATCATTCACATTATCAAGAGAGCATGCATGAGCTAGAGCATCATAAAAAACTACATGAATAGACTCTTCCACAACAAGAGTTCTTTTATTGAAAATTCTATAGGCTTTGCTAGTAGGGGAGTAACCAAGAAAAACACCTTCATCACTTTTTGCATCAAATTTAGCTAGTTGATCTTTTCCATTACTTAAGATGTAACATTTTGTGCCAAAAGGATGGAAATATGACATGTTAGGTCTTTTTCCTATCTAAAGCTTATAGGGGGTTTTCTTAAAAATTGGTCTAATGAACACTCTATTAGATATGTAGCTAGCGTATTCACTGTAATCCCCCTAATTTTACGCAATCTAATTTTAACAAATACTAAAAATGTAATTTGATTATTTAGAATATTTGGAACAAGTAGTAAAAATCACTCCAAATTTTCTCGATTTAAAATATCAAAGAATGAATTTGATTATAGTTAGAAAGATTAAAAATCGTTACCAATAAAAATATTTCAAAATACAAAACTGAACTTCTATAACCTCAGATAATTTAAAATGAAGTAAACCAATCGTTATATATAAAATTATTGAATTCTTTAAGCTCAATACTTCGGGAATAAATCATATGCTTGTTAACTAATGAATAATAGTATTCAAAATCTAAAAACAATATTAAGTAGCACTAGACAAGATATGTTATAGATAAACTCATGTACAATAAAACGTAATATTGGTAAAATAATCACAAGTTCAACAAGAAATCATAGTTAACCTTGAATTTAAGTCACAATAACGAACGATTAATTTCAAACCCGATAAATACAATCTATTAACAGTACTTTTGGTATAGTACGATAATCTAAAAATGAATTACTAGGATTATCAATATATAATAGATACTAATACTGAAAAAATAATTATTAATCTAGATCTAAAATGAAAAGTTCAAACCCGGTGTTTACTTGTTAGGAAATTCTGAATTCATTAAGACTCGGTTCTAAATTCAACTTATTGAACTTGAAAAACTTAATCACGTAAGTTAAAATACTAAAAATATTAATCATGTAAACTGAAAATTTGTACGGACAAACAACTTAGAGTTTCGTAGTAACTTAGGAAAATTATATTCTGATAAAACTCTTATAAATATATGTATATAAACTAATATTAGCTAAATTATTTTAGTTAACTATTAATTAGATAATAATAATAAAATAAAATAAATAAATAAAAACGGAACAAAATTGGAAGTCACAAACAAATTCCTCCAGCTGGAATCACGTTACAATTAAAAACTTTCGGCTGCAATTCATGTGGTTTCACGTCCAGATCTCGTGACATTACGCTTTCAAATTCCTTATATATATATATATATATATATGAAATGAGAACCGAAACAGAGTTTCACGCTGGAACCAAGAACAGATCATGTCCACGATGTTAGCTACAAATTCATTCACGCACGGAATGGATACGCACAGTCCTTGATCTATTGGGCTGGAACAAAAGAACAGAAAAGACAATTTAGTCTTTCCAGCTGGAACATCACGAACAGATGGAATTTCGGCTGGAACAAAGTGAATGTTGTCACAGATTTCAACGCAGGAATCAGAAAAATTTCAAACAAGATGAAATTCACGGATACAGAGGAACTACTGCAAGCATTTTCCGAGAAACAAAGGACAGCAGCATCTTGACTCCACATACAGCTATAACGAGTTTCAGCGGAACAGAAACTTCCACTTGCTGCAGAGGATGACCACAGAACGGTAGAATTTTTCACGCACAAGACAGCAGCACAAACCGAGCAGCACAACACCTCCACGCGCAGCACAAGCGTCAAACTTAATTCCCAGCCGAAGACCACTCCATCTTCACACGCCAGAACATAATTTCTATGTATGAAACAAAGGACAAGGCAGATTGGAAGCTGCTGGAAGTTGCAAATCGTGGCAAATGAGGAGGAGACGCTGCAGGATTTCCAGGAAATTCTGTCTAATATTTTCACCAAATTTGAATCTAAAAATTCAACATGAAAATGACATTTAACCAAACCACAACACTTCACCTAAAACCAACATTAAATAAAGAAGAAAATCCAACTCAAATTAGGGTCAAACTTAGCTCAAAAACCTTGTTTAAATCCTTGGGGAAGAAGCTGCAGCATGGGTGGAAAAAAACAATAACAAATACTACAGCAGAAAAGTTGGAAATTAACCTCTGATTTCACACGAATTTTGACCCGATTTTTGTGTAACTTGAGCTCCTATTTTACACATATAAACTACCTTTATTAACTACCAAACAAACACATTTAATTCCCCTTGAAATCAGCCACAAATCTCCCATAAATTCAACCAAAATTGTCCTCAATTCGCACCAAATTTCCAGCCGAGATACATCAACAGAAAACTTGTGTTTTGCAACTCATAACACACTCTCTTTAGCCTCCTAACTTAGCCTAAACATAATCATATATAGCCTTAAGTACACCTTAACTTAGCTCAAAAATCTCCCCAAACACAATTCAAAATCCTCTCAAAACACTACTACGAATTTCAAAACTCATCTTCCATGCTCACTTGTTCAACCTTTATTTCAACACTTCAAAAATTAAAAAAATATCCCTTGTTTAGATCCTATAGTACTATCCAAGCATCAATACTCATCAATACAATTGAAACCCCACCTTGCTATTCCAAACAACATCCAAAACCAAGATAAATAGCCTTTGGAATAGCATCATTCAAGATGACCTAAGCTCAACAAGGTAAAAATATATACATATTAGAAACTAGTTTATTTTGATTAATTTTTCTAGTTACTCATCTTCTTACTACCCTCCTTAGATAATTATTTTCATCAAGAAGGAGGAGCTAAACCCATCTAATTTCCAATCAGGTAAGAACTATATCAAGTGCAAATATTCATGATGTTTGATCTTTAGGAATTGACGTATAAACTTATCAAAATCGATATGATAGTATATTGATGATATTTAGACTATTAATAAATAAATACAACAACTTGAAGATTTTTAATTGTAGAAATTCAAGTCTTAGAAAGGAAAACCCAAAACCATACCTAAGCTACAACAAGCTAAATTGATTTCAAATAACTCATGTAGACCATTGGAAAGAATGAATAAACTGTATTGATATGTTTGTTTAAAGCCAAAAACGACCCCACCAATGGAAAGAACACGAAAAATCCTATGAAATCGACTACTCATGTTGTTAAAAACGGATAAGAAACGATTAGATATTACAAAAAACAAAATTTAGATTCTGCTGCCAGACTTGTGCGAACAGAGCGGACTGTTCTTGCCTTTTTCGTGTCCTTAATGACCTTGTTTGATAAAAATAACACCACTAATGGATTGTACTCGGAAAATACTATGAAAACGACTATTTATTCGTCAAAAACGGATTAGAAATGAGCTAGATATGATCAAAACAAGTTTTGACTACAATTGTTAAAATTTACTTGAAGTCTATGCATTGTATTGCATAAATTTAAAAATTGTACAAATGTCTTTCCTTAAAAAAAAAAAAAAAAAAAAAAAAAAAATTCACTACTAGAAAGTACTCTTCGGGTACCATTCCAATCGACTATTTATACAACGAAATCGGATTTAAAACGAATAAGAAATCACAAATAGAATTCACTCAGTTTCACTTTTTAAACCAATATTAATGTTATCGTTATTCTATTAATATAGTTATGATTAGTACTATTATTATTACTACTGTTTATAGTATTCCGTATTATTAATTTTTCATTAGAGTTATTAATATTGTTATTTTACGTTAAATTCACTATATTTATACTATCATCAATTCCATTTTGTCACTAATGGTATTATTTACTAGCTATCCAAAAATTATTGTTGTTATTATACTTGGATTTAATACTAATACTGATATGATTTTTCATACTAAATTGCTAATATATTGTTAGCTTTGTTTTACAAATAAGAATGAAACTGAAGTATAATAGAAATTTGATATATCTACATATGATTTTTGTAACTTTTGAAAGATTAGATATTAAAATACCCTTAAATAAATAGAAATACCAATTTGAGAGACAGATAAGGTTGACGAGCAAAGAATTAATAAATAAAAATCTTCTATTAAAAGCAGTAGAACTAGAAAGACAAACCTCTTAAATAAAAATATAGATAGCAATTAATAAAACTATATACAAATACCGATACGGATAGTTAGGTACCTATAAGAATTCAACTAAATTATTTAACAATACAGTAATTATATGACAGACTTAATTTACATATCCGACGATAAAGATCAACACCTTTAATATTAGGAAGACTTCTCTTACAAATAATCCAATAATAAATCTCTGTATTTCCTTTCATAGGAAATAGATCAATTCCGGACTGCAGTAGCTTGCGAGGACCACAGGTGAGGGAATTCTGATGATCTACTACTATTTGCTTATTGCGACTGCTTGCTGTTATGTTGATTGAATTGTTTGTATGGAATGACTGATTGAGTGAGGGTTATCATCCGCATGATCACCTGCATAAATGGATATAAAGATAATTATTCACTAAACTAATTGGATGTACTCGTCGCATGTGCTTGATCCCCTTGTAGGAAATGTCCCAATTTTGAAAACAAAAGTATTTTTGAAATTATTTTAAAGAAATCCGACTTTGAATATTCCAGGTTATTTTTATATCCTTTGGAAAGGAAAAATTTATACTCAAAGAGTTTATGAGATAAACATGGGACATTCCGAGTATTGTTGTGACAGTGGTGTGGCCTGAATTTGGGTCCACTGGTCACTTGGCGATAGATGTTACTGAATTTGGGTCTATCCGCCGGATTCACCTTTATAGGTGATGGTTCTTTTTGGCAGTAGATGTTACCCGTGTTGGGGTCTACTTGTGCGATTCACCATAGATTGGTGATGGATTGTAAGAATGACCATTAAATTGGCATTATATATATTTAAATATGAACCAACGTAAATCACGTGAACACGTTGGGGAATATTTGTTGTTACCAATGGCGGTTAAGCATTGGGTGAGTCTGGATGGACGAAACCACCAGGCAGCCTCGTACGGTTAAGGCGAGGTGTCCCATGCGGGTAAGTATGGGAGACAACTGAAGTGTAGACAGGTAAATCTACATCGTCTATGGTTCCGGACCCCCATAGATGTGTTGCTTGCATTCATCACGTATGCATTCATATTGCGTATAGATAGATTTGCATGAGTGTATAATTAATGTTTGATAACTTGCGTGACCGGTAGTAGTGAGGAATGAACTCACTGAGCTCGTGGTTCGCTCACCCCCCTACAGTTTTTGTGTGCAGGAATATTACTAGCTGGGATTGGGCTAGGAATGTGTGAAGAGAGCTTCTCCAACAAACTTTATTGAAGATAGAGATATAGGATATGGAAACTTAGTATGTAAATTAGATGAATTTTAATTTTATATGTTATAGTTTGGAAACCCAATTTCACTATTTGGTGGGGGATACCGATTCTCTGCGATCTTGGTGGAAATTGGAAAATCAAATTCCATAGTTGAAATACTGTAATATATTTATCATTCGTAGAATAAATATTTATAAATAAATAAGTCTTGTATACCTGACTTACAAGACGGTCTCATGTTACGGTGCACACGTGATATGATGGCTTAGGTAAATCCTGTTAGGCCCCCATATTAGAGTCGTGACACGCCCCGAGGGTATAGTAACTCCTAGTTCCTTAGTCATGGTCTCGATGGGATATTCCAGTCTCCTTGCTAAACCCGTATTGATAAAAGAGTGTGTTGCTCCCGTATCAAATAAAGCATAAGCAGATTGACCTTTCAATTGGATTGTTCCTAATTATTAAACACAGGTTATCTAAGTAGGGTTATACCGATTAACTACTTAAAAAAAAATTAAATCAAGTACCTGCAATGAGACTGTAATCGTCTGGATCAGCTTCATCCCACACATTTTCTTCATCCTCTTCTTCTATTTCTCCTTCCTCAATTGGGGTTCCCTGCATGGCATATACCCTTGCTGCTGTCATGGCTTTGCTAGCATTAGCATTTCCAATTTTAGGTCCAGTTGTATTGGCAATGCCTTTAGGATTGGAAGATCCAGCAACTGCGTTCACTCGTTGTGGACAATGAGTTGCTATATGTCCAATTTTCTTACAAATGAAACAGGTTGCACTATTTTTCTTTGGGCATGCAACAACCATATGTCCACTATCACCACAATAATAACATTTTTGTTGTAGATGTGGACAATTCCTCGGGTAATGAGCTCCCTTGCATTTCCAGCACGATACATTTTCAACATTCCTATTTCTCACATTTCCCATAGGTCTAAAGAATCTCTTTTTCTTAGGAACAAAGCTTGTCCCTGTCTCCTCAAATGTTCTTTTACCAAATGTCATTCCCCGTTTCTTATATCTTTCAACTTCATATTTCTTGGCTCGTTCAATGGTTCTTGCTTTTTCGATCATAGCTGCGAAATTTGAAATTTCAAACTCGGCCAGTCTCCTTTGAAAATTGGGCTCTAATCCGGCCATGAAAGTTTGCCTCTTCAATTCATCACTATCTCTGTAGGCATCCGGTGCAAATTGAAGTAACCGATTGAATTCGTGTTCGTATTCATCAATTGTCTTACCGCCTTGTGTTAGATTCATCAGATCAGTACTGTACTTTGCCTTTAAACTGCTGGGAAAATATTCTTTTAGAAATTCCTGTTTGAATGTTTCCCAATTGATGGGTTGAGGCAATGTCCTCTGCTTAGAGTTCCACCACAATCTTGCTCTCAATCGGAGCAAATAAGTTCCATACGGTACTTTTAAAGCTTCCGGTACCTGGAATACATCAAGAGATCGTTCAATTTGAGCTAGCCAGTCTTCAGCTTCCTCTGGCTTACCGGGAAACCTTCGAAGTACCGATTGCATTTGATGAATTCAGGTAACACATTTCTTTGAGGACGCAATGGTGGTGGCGGTGGTAGTTCTGGTTCATATCTTATTGGTCCCTGTACCTCAGCCGCTGATTCATTTGGGTTTACCGGTCCATTTTCTTGAAATTGAGCAGGCGTAGTATATCTTTCATTCCTCCTAGTATTCACAGGAGGAGCTTCTGGTACTTCAGTTGGAGGTATCGCATGTGTAGCTCGCATATTTTGTAGAGCTTGCAAAATTAATTCATTTTGTTGTTGCAGGTTTTTCAACACATCTTCTAATGGACTTTGAGGTGGTGGGGGTGCGTTTGTTGGATTCTCAGATATCCTTGTATTTCTACCTCTGCCTCTTCCTCTTGGCATTCTAGTATCATAAAACATATTACTTGAGTTACTTTAAAAAAAACTAATACCTAAAGAGAGATCACAAGTAATCATACATATTTCACATCCATGTTTCATAATCAAAACACACATCATATTATATAGTTAGTGCTTTATGTACAATCCAAAATTTGCACCAACACTAGTCCTGTTTTCCCTCACAACTACTTCAAGGTTATCATGTTTCATACTACATATATGACAATAAGTTCCTCAAAACAGTACATTAGTATATAGTCTATCAAAGCAGATATCAAGGCTACTCTATGGGCTAGGGTACAGAGGTCCCTTGCCCTTCTCCCGAGGGCCTAACTGTGGATAGTGCTCCTCCTCCTCTGAACTACTGTCATCACTCTCCATCCTCCCTCTACCCCGGTGGTGCTAAAGTCAAATTGGTATCCATCATCCGGATACCTTTAGCAGCAGGTTTCTCCATATCACCAGAAGGTGTCACATCTTCCTCAATCCACCCCCCATGAGCAGTACCAGTCCAGTGAGCATAATTATAATTGGAGACAAATTTTTCTGCTTCCCTCCTTCTCTTTTTACCTTCTTTTTCATCTATCATGGCTGTAGTCACACTTTGCATAACCACTGTGGTCTGCATAGCTGCTTGTCTTCTTTTATTAGCTGCTCTCCTAATGGACTGAAACTCACCTTCATATTCTGGTATAATAGGGGGCTTGTTTGTTAAAACACTTCTGGAAGGATGACTTCTGATCACATGGGTCAGCATCCACTCGTCCTCAGGAGCAGTATCCTCCCGAACTAAGGCATGATCATACCTGATATCATGTGCATAAATCCAGTCACCTCCAATAGGAATCCAAACCCTAAAGTCTGGAAGATCAGGCCTCACTGATCGGGCTGACACGATGAAGGCTATATTGTCAATCTCTATGCCTCCACCCTTCTGGATGATCAATCTCTCAAACCTGTAGATGGTCTCTACTGCTGTGCCCTTATTTGGAAAAGCTCTTTCCACTAAAAACAACCAAGTCTTCAACATGGGTTGTAAACCTTTCTTCCAAGTGCTGAAAATTTCATCTAGGGTTTTTGTAATGCCAGACAATGCCAAATCTTCTACTAAGACTCGGAGTCGGCGCCTATAATCAGTAAGTGTCTCCTCCTCCATCATGCTAAAAATCTGCCATTTAATATGACAAACTGCGGGATTGGTCTGCACACAATAAAATTTGTATGATTAGTAATCACACAGATTTTATTTCTAATTGTGCATCTACTTCTTCTAATAACTACATTAACTCACAGGGTTCTACTTAAAGCTAAATTAGTACTTTAACTGCATATTTACCGATTCATCTTCTTACATATATTTGTTTTTCCTATACCAGCAACCAGGCTCTGATACCAACTTAAATCTGTCACGCCCCGAGGGTATTCTAGTAATAAAATCAAGAATTACTTGATTATCATTATTAGGTTACCTTCTAGGAGTGACATGATTTTCAAAAACAGGATCTTTTAGTTGCTTGGAGGGAATAAACAAACATATATAAGATGTAAATTAGTAAACAACTATTACAAACTTCTATATTACAGATCATAAGCTTCAGAATTCCTTACCACTTTAACTGATGCTTCTAATGCACATTACATGCACCATAAGACTATTACAGATATAGATATTCTAATTCTATACTAAACTTTAGACTTCTGGCTTCTAGTCTCTTACCGGGACCATGCTCCTGCTAGTAATGAGCCACGGTCGCAGAGTGAACCTGAAAGGACTGTGGGAGTGTGAGCTAAAACACGAGCTCAGTGAGTAATCAGAATTTATTACACATAACACACAAGTTATTTAACAATCATATGAAATGCAGCAATCACACAAATGAACATTACAAGTTTGGATAATCCGGAATCCAAACAGGATGAAGATTTACGCCCTCCCATCGGGGTTGAAGGATCACAATCTATGGTCCACCTACCCAGGAGATACTTTAAGCTTTCAGGAAATAACAATCTCAATTTAGTTATCTCTTTATACTTATCATGTTCATTATTTATTTCCTGTTTAGCTTTAAAACTCCATTAAGTGTTAGTTATTCTCAAGTAATACCATAAGCGGCGTCCTTCATTTACCATGTAGTTCCTATGGTATTAACAGAACAAAAGTAATCTTGCAATTAACTACTAGCTCTTTGGCCTAGATAATTCAAGCATTACCAGAGATCCGAGAATCTAACACGTAGTAGGCTACCACTTACTCAATGCTTTTTATGCATAGTATGTTATGCATGATTATTTTTCCATTATGGTACCAGTAGTTATTAATCAATTTAGGGGTGATCAACCACAACAGACAATTCATTATAAACTACAAACATTATCCAGATACAGGCAATTGTGTTATCACTTGATTTAGAGTGACATGGCAATCAATGAAATACAATCCACAACTTTCATATTTTAACAGATCATCAAATTTCCTTATCTTTTTATTGAAAGTTCACTACTAGTACAAGCACAACCAATGTAATAAGACTGAATCACTCACCTGCCCATTCTAGTTAATCGTAGTAATCTTCAGGTAGGTCCTCCCCAACACCCGAGTCACCTATTGATATAGAGAATATAAAGATTAAAAATTTCTAGACTATATTACTGAGTTTCTAAAATACTTAGATGTCCTAATGGTTGGCTCTGGTTGGATATGTGAACCGATCAATTGAGTATTTGAAAAGTTAATAACTTTATTAATTCATTTTTATTGCCTAAATATATAAATTTGCTTTTAAATTACTTAATAAATTTTTCTTATAGGCTATAGATACTTCTATACTCACAAATTTGGAGTATTTAAATTTCCATTGTTATCTGTTTTCGTATAGCTATCCTAGTATATACTTAATATTTACTAACTCATAATTTATACATATATATGTCTTGTTATGAAAACATTTTTACTAATAAAAGAATTTATTAACTTAATAATAACTATTTTCGAAGTTATTTTCCCTTTTTCGAAAATCGTAAAACATTAATAATTAACATCAATAATAGTATTAAAATAATTATGCTATCAATAGCACTTAAAACAACCATAAATAACAATAATAATAATAACAGAAATAATCAATAATAGTAATAACACTAGTAATAATAATCAATAATAATAATAACAATAGTAATAATAATCAATAATAATGACAATAGTAATAATAATATTAATAAATATAATAATAATTTCCGAAAATAAATAGGAGGGAGTAATTATATTTCATTACATAAAAAATTATACTAATGATCTTATGTTAAAGTGGTTTTGGTCTTACCTTCATATTATTTTTAATAATATTTTCGAAAATTAACAAAAATTCTTTTAATAAAGATTATTAATAATTATAATTAAAAAGTTATTAACCGAAAATTATTTACTTAAGTAATTTATATTTCAAAAACTCCTTTTTGGATTAATAATAATAAATTAAGTATTAAAACATTCTACATTTATTAAAGTTAGAAATAATTTCTGTTTTTGAATTTAAATAAATAAATAAATAAAATTCGGATTTACTATTATATATTATTATTACTATTCCAGAAAATGAATAAATGCAGGAAAAATATAAAAAAAATCCAGAATTATTATATTAATATTTATTATACATATATATATATTCAGAATCGTTTTCCTTTTTCTCTTTTTTTTTTTTTTTTTAAATTGGCCGAGAGGTACACGGGGTGTACACGCCCGTGTACCCAGCCCGTGCTCATCGGGGGAGCACTGTTCATCGTCTTCCCCGATGAGCCGCGGCGAATTCCAGCGAATCCCGACGTTAGAACGTCGGGATTTTGGTTCTAAACTACTCCTAGGAACATTAGAAGCTTAAATATCCAAGAAAAACTGAATTCAAACAACATGTTCCTCAAGAAATCGGATCATCAAGCTCGGCTAGGGTTTGGAAAGATTACCTTCGTCGTGACGTTCCGATGAAATTCGAAGCTTCCAGCTACCTTGGTTAGCTTCCTAAGATGTCTAAGAGTTAATAGCAATCCTTAAAACTCAAAGAAAATTCACGGAATAACATCTCTTACCTCGAGCTCGTTTTCCACGCGTTTCCTAGGGTTTCTGTTCGAAATTTCGAACTGGGTTAATGCGATGGTTTAAAAATCGATTCTAGGCTTTGTTCGAGTCCTAATAAGCTAAGGATGAGTTCTGGAAGGTTTGAGAATTTTTGGGAATCGTTTGCTTCTCCAACCGAGCTCGTTTGCATATATATATACATATTACTAGTGCAACTTCCCAGCCGTGTTCATGCTTCGAATCCGAACGAGTTGCCTCTTGTTTGTTGTCCATTTGATCTTTTGTCCGATTGTCATTAAGGCTGGGATGATTTGTCACGTTTTTATTTGCTTTGAAGAAGATTTGTATTGACTTTTACACAAATTATTGGAGGAATTCGGCTCACTTAACTCTATGAAATCTCAGCCCTCCAACATAAGCATAATTCGTCTCCAGCAAGCCAGGATGAGGTATATATATATTATATAGTTAACTATTATTTAGTTAAGTTTTCGGGTAGTTTAATACAATATTAGGGTATATTTTCGCTTATATATGTAAGTATATATATACAAAGGTCTTTAATAAATCCTATGAAGTGTTTAGTTTAACAAAAAGTTCAAATTTAAACTTTAATAATACGTATCTACTCATTTAAGAAAAACTTGTCCTACGCGATTTGAGTTTGAAAAGCTTTTCGGGTCAATTTTCGTTTCAGACTCCAAGGGCTTTAGGAAACCCTAATTTGGTTATTGGTATGATTCAATTCTATATTTGAAGTCTAGATTTCAAGTTATATATCAATTTATGTTTTTATTGGGTATTTATAATCCTAACAGTTTATCCTAAGAACACAATTTTCCAACTACAACTCTATTGAACCATTTAAGTAATAAAGTTACTAATATATAGGCTATACTAGTTATACATTTTAGATTTGGATACTCACTATGAAATCTTATCAAAGTAGTTTACTACTATCTAAAAATCTCAATTTTAGGGTTTCAATGCAAGTATAGGTTCATTACTATACCTTGGTTTAATTCCAAAGCTCTGTTGAATACTAAGATAATCACTGGATATTCATATTGAGGTTTTCCTATATATTCTGCCTGTTTGACAAAGGTTCGGGTTTAGGATTGGAAGTTTCCTTTGATCAAAACCTGATTTATTAACTCAGAATACTAAATCTTGTTTTTGGAATCACTTGAGGTCAAAAAGTTCTTTTTAGAAATCTATGAGTCCTAAACCGATCAAATTTAAAGTATCTATCTACTTAGAGTTTCTAATTAATTCTTAAGGTTAGTCAACCCATAATTTCTAATCTAGGGTTGTATCATATAGTGGGAGTTTTCGGGGTTTACATTTTCTCTCCCCCTTAAAATAAGCTTTGTCCTCAAAGCTTGAGAGCGTACCTGGAAATTCGAACAGCTGTGGATAATTCTTTTTGATTTCCTCTTCTAACTCCCAAGTTACTTCTTCAGTCCGAGGATCCCATAGTACTTTGACGTAGTGGATTTCTTTATTTCTGAGGACTTGTACTTTCTTGTCTAGGACCCGGATAGGGTGCTTTTCATAAGTCAAATTTTCTTTCAGGTCAAGTGGTTCCAGCTCAACAACCTTATCTGGATTTGGTACATATTTCCTTAGTACTGATACATGAAAAACATTATGTATACCAGATAATTTGGGTGGTAATGCAAGACGATATGCCAGATTTCCCACTCGTTCCAATATTTCAAATGGTCCTACATATCTAGGACTTAATTTTCCTTTTACTTGTCTGCTATGAAGACTTTTTATTGGACTTACTTTCAAGTAAACATGTTCTCCTTCTTTAAATTCAAGTTCCCTTCTTTTCAAATCTGCCCAGCTTTTCTGTCTATCCTGGGCTTCTTTCATTCTCCTTTTTATCACTGACACTTTGTTGATTGTTTCTTGAATCAGTTCGGGTCCGACTAGTACTTTTTCCAAATTATCCCAGAATAACGGAGATCGACATTTTCTACCATATAAAGCTTCATAGGGTGGCATCCCTATACTGGAATGGTAGCTATTATTGTATGCAAATTCCACTAGTGGCAAATGTTGATCCCAATTTCCTTTAAACTCCAAGATGCATGATCTCAACATGTCCTCCATTGTTTGGATTGTTCTTTCTGTTTGTCCATCGGTCTGGGGATGATAGGCCGTACTAAACTTCAACTGAGTTCCCAATGCTTTTTGTAATCCTTGCCAGAATCTAGAAACAAACCGTGGATCTCGATCTGACACTATGTTAGCTGGTATCCCATGTAGTCTCACAATTTCCTTTAAGTACAACCGGGCCAATTTCTCTAAGGGATAGGTCATATTGATTGGTAAGAAATGGGCTGATTTAGTGAGTCTATCCACAATAACCCAAATAGCATCATAACCTGCACTTGTCTTAGGTAACGAACTTACAAAATCCATAGATATTTGATCCCATTTCCATTCTGGAATAGACAATGGTTTCAACAATCCCCCTGGTTTTTGATGTTCCGCTTTTACCCTCTGACATATTTCACATCTGGCCACGAATTGAGCAATATCATTTTTCATCCCGTTCCACCAATATGCACTTCTCAGCTCTTGATAGGTCTTAGTTTCACCGGGGTGTACGGTATATCCAGAATAGTGCGCTTCATTCATTATCTCTTTCCTCAAACTTTCATCATGTGGTACACACAATCTTTATTCATCCTTAATACTCCATTTTCATCTATTTGAAAGTCCTTATATTTCCCTTGTGATACTCTTTTGACGATTGCCTGGAGTTCTTCATCCTTTCTTTGAGCCTCTTTTATTCGTTGTAGTAAAGTGGGTTCCAAGGTTAAGCTGTTTAATTCGGCGTCCAAACCTTGTATGGAAAATTCCAATTTTAAATTTTCAAACTCCCTAATGAGTTCTTTCTGTTCTGTCAACATCAAGGCTACCTCTCCATAATTTTTACGGCTTAAAGCATCTGCTACCGCATTCACTTTGCCAGGATGATAATTGATGGTTAAATCATAGTCTTTTTAATTCCAACCATCTACGTTGCCTCATGTTCAATTCCTTCTGGGTGAATATATACTTCAAGCTCTGATGATCTGTGTATATTTCACACTTCTGCCCATACAGATAATGACGCCAAATTTTGAGTGCAAAGACAATAGCAGCTAATTCTAGGTCATGAGTAGGATAATTTATCTCATGGGGTTTTAACTGTCTAGAAGCATACGCTATCACCTTTCCATTCTGCATTAATACACATCCCAAACCATTCTTGGATGCATCACTATAAATAGTGTAAGGATCCTGGTCATTGGGCAGAACTAATATCGGTGCAGAAACCAGTCTCTTTTTCAACTCCTGGAAACTCCATTCACGTTTTTCATTCCACAAGAATTTTTCATTCTTCTTGGTCAATTGTGTCAGTGGTCGTGCAATTTTTGAAAAGTCCTGCACAAATTTCCGATAATATCCTGCCAATCCTAAGAAGCTTCTTATCTCGTAACAGTTCCAGGTCTTTTCCATTCCACAATAGCCTTAATCTTAGCGGGATCCACAGAAATTCCATCTCCTGACACAATATGTCCTAGAAAGGATATACTTTTGAGCCAAAACTCACATTTAGACAACTTAGCATAAAGTTGGTTCCTTTGCAGTATTTGCAATACGGTTCTTAAATGTTCATCATGTTGTTCCTCTGTAACCGAGTATATCAATATGTCATCTATGAAGACAATCACACAAACATCCAATAAAGGTTTGAAAACGCGATTCATCAAGTCCATGAAAACAGCAGGTGCATTCGTCAATCCAAATGGCATAACTAGGAATTCATAATGACCATACCTAGTTCGGAATGCTGTCTTTGGTATGTCTTCTGCCTTGATTCGAATTTGATGATATCCAGATTTCAAATCAATTCGAGAAAACACCTTGGCTCCCTTTAATTGATCAAAAAGATCATCAATTCGGGGCAAAGGGTATCTGTTCTTAATAGTTACTCGGTTTAATTCTCTGTAATCGATACAGAGTCTCATCGAACCGTCTTTCTTCTTGACAAACAATACTGGTGCTCCCCATGGTGATACGCTTGGTCTGATGAACCCTTTATCCATCAGTTCTTGTAATTGCACCTTTAGTTCTTTCAATTCTATTGGTGCCATGCGATATGGAGCTTTTGATACTGGTTCGGTTCCTGGTATCAAATCAATTGAAAACTCCACCTCTCTATATGGGGGTAAGCCTGGTAACTCATCGGGAAACACTTCTGGGTAGTCACATACTGCCCTGGTAGTATGAACATCTGTCTTCTTGGACTCATCCTCATTCACCTTATGGATACTTTCGTTTGATTCCATATCCATATCATTTTCACCTTCTATGGTCATCATCCGCCCTTCGACTTTCTCGAGGACCTCCCCTTTAAACTCTTTTCTTTCTCCTTGGTCATTCATAAAAGATATTGCCTTAATACGACAATCGATTTTTGCCTTACAGCAATCAACCATGTCATTCCTAAGATAACATATTTTTGGAGGTCCCATGTTTATCTCATAAGCTCTAGTCTTTATTTTACTATGATTGACTGAAATGACATACAAATGTGAGACGAAATGAACATGGAGATATCAAATGTGCTACCATATGTATTTTAAGTTGATATAAATATATTTGGGGAATTATTACGACATATGTGGTGATGAGAGTAGTACAAATTACTGATTGATGATCTAATGATTCAAAAGATCTTACTAGAGGTATCAAGGTAATCACACTAGTAGAGGACCCTAAGACGACTGCAGAAGAATAAAATGGAATAAGAGATTATATTCTTCCCTATTGCATGATTCTATAGAACAAGTCAACATTAAATTAGAAATTATGAATCATACTTTTGGAGATAATAGATCAATTAAAGAGAGGAATCTTAGAAATCCAAGTAATGAATATACCTATAGTCAACAATTTCATAAGCAGTTATGAAGTTTCTGTTCTTGATCCTTTAGGAGTACTATTCTACTGATATCGCGGAAAAAAAAAAAAAAAGAAGGCATATATGAGAGATATAAGAAGAAACTTTGTTAATGCTCTTATAATCACTTCAAAAGAATAGGGAACGCTTTTATTGGTTTTACTGTTGTAGAGATATAAGACTACAGATATGAGATAGATCTCTATAGTAGAGTAAGTTCAAATACGAAACTCCTCTAGAATTTAGATAAACCCCTACAAGTTTCGAGGACGAAACTTTTCTTAAGGGGGGGAGGATGTAATCCCCCTAATTTTACGCAATCTAATTTTAACAAATACTAAAATGTAATATTTGATTATTTAGAATATTTGGAACAAGTAGTAAAAATCACTCCAAATTTTTCTCGATTTAAAAATATCAAAGAATGAATTTGATTATAGTTAGAAAGATTAAAATCGTTACCAATAAAAATATTTCAAAATACAAAACTGAACTTCTATAACCTCAGATAATTTAAAATGAAGATAAACCAATCGTTAATATAATTATTGAATTCTTTAAGCTCAATACTTCGGGAATAAATCATATGCTTGTTAACTAATGAAATAATAGTATTCAAAATCTAAAAACAATATTAAGTAGCACTAGACAAGATATGTTGTTATAGATAACTCATGTACAATAAAACGTAATATTGGTAAAATAATCACAAGTTCAACAAGAAATCATAGTTAACCTTGAATTTAAGTCACAATAACGAACGATTAATTTCAAACCCGATAAATACAATCTATTAACAGTACTTTTGGCATAGTACGATAATCTAAAAATGAATTACTAGGATTATCAATATATAATAGATACTAATACTGAAAAATAATTATTAATCTAGATCTAAAATGAAAAGTTCAAACCCGGTGTTTTACTTGTTAGGAAATTCTGAATTCATTAAGACTCGGTTCTAAATTCAACTTATTGAACTTGAAAAACTTAATCACGTAAGTTAAAATACTAAAAATAATTAATCATGTAAACTGAAATTTGTACGGACAAACAACTTAGAGTTTCGTAGTAACTTAGGAAAATTATATTCTGATAAAACTCTTATAAATATATGTATATAAACTAATATTGGCTAAATTATTTTAGTTAACTATTAATTAGATAATAATAATAAAATAAAATAATAAATAAAAACGGAACAAAATTGGAAGTCACAAACAAATTCCTCCAGCTGGAATCACGTTACAATTAAAAACTTTCGGCTGCAATTCATGTGGTTTCACGTCCAGATCTCGTGACATTACGCTTTCAAATTCCTTATATATATATATATATATATATGAAAAGAAACCGAAACAGAGTTTCACGCTGGAACCAAGAACAGATCATGTCCACGATGTTAGCTACAAATTCATTCACGCACGGAATGGATACGCACCGTCCTTGATCTATTGGGCTGGAACAAAAGAACAGAAAAGACAATTAGTCTTTCCAGTTGGAACATCACGAACAGATGGAATTTCGGCTGGAACAAAGTGAATGTTGTCACAGATTTTCAACGCAGGAATCAGAAAAATTTCAAACAAGATGAAATTCACGGATACAGAGGAACTACTGCAAGCATTTTCCGAGAAACAAAGGACAGCAGCATCTTGACTCCACATACAGCTATAACGAGTCTTCACGCGGAACAGAACTTCCACTTGCTGCAGAGGATGACCACAGAACGGTAGAATTTTTCACGCACAAGACAGCAGCACAACACCGAGCAGCACAACACCTCCACGCGCAGCACAAGCGTCAAACTTAATTCCCAGCCGAAGACCACTCCATCTTCACACGCCAGAACATAATTTCTATGTATGAAACAGAGGACAAGGCAGATTGGAAGCTGCTGGAAGTTGCAAATCGTGGCAAATGAGGAGGAGACGCTGCAGGATTTCCAGGAAATTCTGTCTAATATTTTCACCAAATTTGAATCTAAAAATTCAACATGAAAATGACATTTAACCAAACCACAACACTTCACCTAAAACCAACATTAAATAAAGAAGAAATCCAACTCAAATTAGGGTCAAACTTAGCTCAAAAACCTTGTTTAAATCCTTGGGGAAGAAGCTGCAGCATGGGTGGAAAAAACAATAACAAATACTACAGCAGAAAAGTTGGAAATTAACCTCTGATTTCACACGAATTTTGACTCGATTTTTGTGCAACTTGAGCTCCTATTTTACACATATAAACTACCTTTATTAACTACCAAACAAACACATTTAATTCCCCTTGAAATCAGCCACAAATCTCCCATAAATTCAACCAAAATTGTCCTCAAATTCGCACCAAATTTCCAGCCGAGATACATCAACAGAAAACTTGTGTTTTGCAAACTCAAAACACTCTCTTTAGCCTCCTAAACTTAGCCTAACATTAATACATATATATAGCCTTAAGTTACACCTTAACTTAGCTCAAAATCTCCCCAAACACAATTCAAAATCCTCTCAAAACAACTACTACGAATTTACAAAACTCATCTTCCATGCTCACTTGTTCAACCTTATTTCAACACTTCAAAAATTAAAAAATATCCCTTGTTTAGATCCTATAGTACTATCCAAGCATCAATACTCATCAATACAATTGAAACCCCCTTAGCTATTCCAAACAACATCCAAAACCAAGATAAATAGCCTTTGGAATAGCATCAATTCAAGATGAACCTAAGCTCAACAAGGTAAAAATATATACATATATAAGCTAGTTTTTTAGATTAATTTTTCTTAGTTACTCATCTTCTTACTACCCTCCTTAGATAATTATTTTCATCAAGAAGGAGGAGCTAAACCCATCTAATGTCCAATCAAGGTAAGAACTATATCAAGTGCAAATATTCATTATGTTTGATCTTTAGGAATTGACTTATAAACTTATCAAAATCGATATGATAGTATATTGATGATATTTAGACTATTTAATAAATAAATACAACAACTTGAAGATTTTTAATTGTAGAAATTCAAGTCTTAGAAAGGAAAAACCCAAAACCATACCTAAGCTTACAACAAGCTAAATTGAATTTCAAATAACTCATGTAGACCATTGGAAAGAATGAATAAACTGTATTGATATGTTTGTTTAAAGCCAAAAACGACCCCACCAATGGAAAGAACACGAAAAATCCTATGAAATCGACTACTCATTTGTTAAAACGGATAAGAAACGAATTAGATATTACAAAAACAAAATTTAGATTTCTGCTGCCAGACTTGTGCGAACAGAGCGGACTGTTCTTGCCTTTTTCGTGTCCTTAATGACCTTGTTTGATAAAAATAACACCACTAATGGATTGTACTCGGAAAATACTATGAAAACGACTATTTATTCGTCAAAAACGGATTAGAAATGAGCTAGATATGATCAAAACAAGTTTTGACTACAATTGTTAAAATTTACTTGAAGTCTATGCATGTATTGCATAAATTTAAAAATTGTACAAATATCTTTCCTTAAAAAAAAAAAAAAAAAATTCACTACTAGAAAGTACTCTTCGGGTACCATCCAATCGACTATTTATACAACGAAATCGGATTTAAAACGAATAAGAAATCACAAATAGAAATTCACTCAGTTTTCACTTTTAAACCAATATTAATGTTATCGTTATTTCTATTAATATAGTTATGATTAGTACTATTATTATTACTACTGTTTATGTATTCCGTATTATTAATATTTTCATTAGAGTTATTAATATTGTTATTTTACGTTAAATTCACTATATTTATACTATCATCAATTCCATTTTGTCACTAATGGTATTATTTACTAGCTATCCAAAAATTATTGTTGTTATTATACTTGTATTTAATACTAATACTGATATTGATTTTTCAATACTAATATTGCTAATAATATTGTTAGCTTGTTTTACAATAAGAATGAAACTGAAGTATAATAGAAATTTGATATATCTACATATGATTTTTGTAACTTTTGAAAGATATAGATATTAAAACATACCCTTAAATAAATAGAAATACCAATTTGAGAGACAGATAAGGTTGACGAGCAAAGAATTAATAAATAAAAATCTTCTATTAAAAGCAGTAGAACTTAAGAAAAGACAAACCTCTTAAATAAAAATATAGATAGCAATTAATAAAAACTATACCAAATACCGATACGGAATAGTTAGGTACCTATAAGAATTCAACTAAATTATTTAACAATACAGTAATTAATATGACAGACTTAATTTAATATCCGACGATAAAGATCAACACCTTTAAATTATAGGAAGACTTCTCTTACAGAAATAATCCAATAATAAATCTCTGTTATTTCCTTTCATAGGAAAATAGATCAATTCCGGACTGCCAGTAGCTTAGCGAGGACCACAGGTGAGGGAATTCTGATGATCTACTATTTGCTTGTGATTGCGACTGCTTGCTGTTATGTTGATTGAATTGTTTGTATGGAATGACTGATTGATGTGAGTGTTATCATCCGCATGATCACCTGCATAAATGGATAAAGATAATTATTCGACTAAACTAATTGGATGTACTCGTCGCATGTGCTTGATCCCCTTGTAGGAAATGTCCCAATTTTGAAAACAAAAGTATTTTGAAATGTATTTTAAAGAAATCCGACTTGGAATATTCCAGGTTATTTTTATATCCTTTGGAAAGGAAAAATTTATACTCAAAGAGTTTATGAGATAAACATGGGACATTTCCGAGTATTGTTGTGACAGTGGATGTGGCCTGAATTTGGGTCCACTGGTCACTTGGCGATAGATGTTACCTGAATTTGGGTCTATCCGCCGGATTCACCTTTATAGGTGATGGTTCTTTTTGGCAGTAGATGTTACCGTGTTGGGGTCTACTTGTGCATTCACCATAGATTGGTGAGGATTGTAAATGACCATTAAATTGGCATTATAATATTTAAATATGAACCAACGTAAATCACGTGAACACGTTGGGAATATTTTTTACCAATGGCGGTTAAGCATTGGGTGAGTCTGGATGGACGAAACCACCAGCAGCCTCGTACGGTTAAGGCGAGGTTCCCATGCGGGTAAGTATGGGAGACAACTGAAGTGTAGACAGGTAAATCTACATCGTTTATGGTTCCGACCCCATAGATGTTTGCTGCATTCATCACGTATGCATTCATATTGCGTATAGAGAGATTTGCATGAGTGTATAATTAATGTTTGATAACTTGCGTGACCGGTAGTAGTGAGGAATGAACTCACTGAGCCCGTGGTTCGCTCACCCCCCTACAGTTTTTGTGTGCAGGAATATTACTAGCTGGGATTGGGCTAGGAATGTGTGAAGAGAGCTTCTCCAACAAACTTTATTGAAGATAGAGATATAGGATATGGAAACTTAGTATGTAAATTAGATGAATTTTAAATTTTATATGTTATAGTTTGGAAACCCAATTTCACTATTTGGTGGGGGATACCGATTCTCTGCGATCTTGGTGGAAATTGGAAAATCAAATTCCATAGTTGAAATACTGTAATATATTTATCATTCGTAGAATAAATATTTATAAATAAATAGAGTCTTGTATACTCTGACATACAAGACGGCTCTCATGTTACGGGTGCACACGTGATATGATGGCTTTAGGTAAATCCTGTTAGGCCCCCATATTAGAGTCGTGACATTCACGGCTTCGGCCCAAAAATATTTAGGTAAGTTATTCACATAACATAGTTTTAGCCATTTCTATTAAATTTCTATTTTTCCTTTTCACTACTCTATTTTGTTGTGGTGTTTTAGGAGTCGAAAAGGTGTGTTCAATACCAAATTTATTACAAAAATAATTCATTTCATAATTTTCAAATTCTCCCTCATGATCACTTTTGAATAGTTATAATGAAAAGTCCTTTTTCATTTTGGACTTTCTTGTAATATCTGAAAAAGACATTATTCATTTCGTTTTTACATGCAATGAAGAAAGCCCATGTGTATCTAGTGAAATCACAATTACCAAGGTATATTTTTTGCCACCAAGTTTAAAGTTTGAGTTATTGATCACGCTTTTTCTATATATGCTTTTTAAAACTCTTTTTAGTTATATTCAGTTTCCTTTAAATGAGCAGATCTTTAACCGACAGTGTATCGGGTGCATGTGTAGTAATAAAATTTCGGTGAATGCCGAATCGAATCTACAGGGAGTGAGGACTAGCTATCAGTATTTCAGTCCAAATTCGTAGCTAGACAAATCAAACTTTGTTTCTCTTTTTTTTTAGATTTCTTTTATATAAATAAACTACTAAAAATCTTATATTTCCATACCTCAAATAGAATTAGGTTTAGAGCCAATCAAATCTGGAAATAAATTGAATGTTTGATACTGACCAAAAATGCAGTTGTCAATTCAAATCATCAATAGGTTCAGTTTTCAACAATGAAGAACAAGATAACAATTCCTTTTCCCAAACTGAACCATTATCCTAAAATTACCAATAAATATTCCCTATTCCTAGGAAAGTGATTAATTAACAATTATTTTCTAATTCACCAAACCCTAATAGAATTACAACCCATATCCCTATGTGAAATGCAATCCTAATTAGATAATCACAAAATTGATTAGAAGGGAATTTCCAATTACAATCGTAATCATTCATGAATTCCAGAATTAAGCCAAAATTGCAGTATTTGTGAAAAACATTGATAATTCGAATATGAACAAGTAATCAATCAACAACAGGAATCGTCAATCATATAATCCAGATAAAAGACTCAAAACCGATTTAAGAACACAATAAATCAAGCATCAAACAACATCCAATAAGAGGATATAAAAAAAAGAACAAAATAACCTTGTCAATATTCTTTTGTACCGATCTTGCAGCTCTGTCTTCTCTCTTCATGTGCCCCATTCTTCATCCTATCAATTTGTATATGGTAGGCACTTCTCATTGAAAAAGAACCATCTCTCGAGTAATACCATACAAGAAGATCCGAAGGCCTTCTCTCACTGATGGGAATATTCAAGATCGTCTTAGCTTGAAACTCCAAACATAAATGTTGTTTTCCACTTGAATCCGGTACGGAATTCGATATCAAATTAAAAAGTGAACTACTTTTGTGTTCTAAACCCTAATCTAGATCTTTTTTTGTGCCTAGGGTATCTTTTTTTTTTTTTTTACAAATGACAAATTTATATGAATGGTCGCAGGGGAGTTACACCGACATTAAAGGCCGGCGGCCTTTAATTAAATTTGACTAGCCTTTAATGTGAAAATTAATTTCTAAGAGCAATTTTGAATGTACACCGGCTTCAAAACCAGCGGCGTAAACGTTCCAATTGTCGGCGTACAATGAAAAGTCACAAACCGCTTGATTTTCCCTTATGAACGCTGGCGGCGTTGATTCTCACTGTGCCGGTGTATCTTGAAAATTGCTGAAGCTAGCTTAATTCTTCTAAAACACGAGCAGCGTTCGATCCAGCTTTAAAAATTTGCATTCTGTACACACAACACCGGCTCAAAGCCAGCGACGTAGCTAAGGATTTTGCCTGCGTATGTATAAAAATTTGTAGCGCTGGTAAAGATTTCTTCTAAGTTGGCAGCATAGCTTCCTTAATGGCTGGTGTACTTCTGTTTTTATCCAAAATTGATCAAAACTTCTCCAATTTGCATGTATTTGATTCATAAGTCCTCAATGACCTGAATTAACATAATAAACACACTTAAGTACTATTTCCACTTGATTTCTATAAAATCTATAATAGATAAACATGATTTGATTATTGCAAAGTTGAGTAAAATATGACTTTATCAACTCCCCCACACTTGAACTTTTGCTTGTCCTCAAGCAAAACAAATAAGCTCAAAGTTCAAATCTGTCATAGAATGTACAACACTTTTTAACAATCAAAGTTTAAGCATCACTCTTTTTCATTGTACATGACTTGCATTTCTTGTGCCTACTACTCAAACCAAACTGGGAACATGTAATTAGATTACTAGAATTAAAATTTAGCAGCTAATTTAGACAAAACAAACTTTAATCCTAGCGTTCAACAAAAGAATATTCCATCCAAAAGTAGATACACAGTCCATTAAGGAAAAACACTTATTCAAACTTCATTGGACATTTAGCATGCATATACTCTTAGCAACAAATAGTGACAGCATATGGTATCAACCTTTCCTCTAGATTGTCTCCTTTTTTATTATAAGTCTTATTTCATTTGGTATTTTACATTCTTTTTCTTTTTCTTTTCCATACAAGCATTTATTTTCTTTTTGGGAGGTTTTTGTCTCCATCTTTTTGTTTTTCAAAGTTCATGAATTGAACTTTTGCCTTTCTTCCCTTCTCGTTATAGTGAGTTCATTAAGTCGACACATCCCAGGCTCATCACCTAAGTGACCAAGTTTTAAAGGACCTCTAAGAACTCTTCCTTACTTTAACATTCAAGTTCAGATACTCATAACTCAAATACTTGAGTCATTAGAGTAGAAGCCATGTTTGTTTCCTCTTTTTTTTTGAATGCAATAACAAATTCAAGACTTATTTTTATAAAGGATCACTAAGTGAAAAGTTTCTTCTACCTCTTTCACTAAGTGTCATAAAGTTATCAAAATAACTCAAAGAGTATATATAGACTAAAATTTCCTAGAAGTAGACCTATTTATTTTTCACAAAAGGACTCGACATACTCTCAAATTTCCAATTCTAAAGCTAAATACAAGGTAAATTTATTCCTTAAAGATTTCACTACTTAATTGCAACCAAGTAAACTAATCACAATAATAGGTAAGGCACTAAGCAAGTCAATTTACAATTCTTACACATATGCTTTCAACAATTTTTTTTACAATCTCAAGATTTCATACAATTTTTTCAAAACATTTTGGCCTCAAATTGCCATATAATACTTAAGGACAAAAACTTCAAAGTGTGGGTACAACCATTCAATTTAGATGCAGATGTCACATGTAAAAATTCAGCCATTTAACAAAATCCAGACATCAACAACAGTCATACTCAACTTCATTCTCTAATTCTCCATTCACTATCCCTCCCCCACACTTAAAATAAATAATGACCTCATTGTTTCTAATCAGCTCAACAACAGGAAAGAAATAAAAAAAATTAAAGGAGAAAAGGAATAATGGTACTTCCCCGGTTTTGTTAATTGATGATAGTTGAGTTCCAACCGATACAGCAAAAGAGAAGTTTCAATTTTTAAGTCCATCTTGTATGTTCATCTCTTGTTGTCTACAATTCATGTGCATTAGCTCCTGTTTTTCATCTTATCTGCACAATAAGGCACATTATCAAAGCAAAGAAAAACAAAACAAAACAAAAAGAAAAAGATATAAATAGATAGATAATAGTGGGTTGCCTCCCACTCAGCACTTGTTTTATAGTCTTAGCCTGTCTTTTTGACTTTCTTCTTCAAGGAGGTTCAAAATCACTAGTCTTCTTATCCTTCCTTTTCTTCCATGAATCTACTCTTGTACTTTCAGTTGTGTCAGCTTTGGTGGATTTAGGGTTCTTTTTCCATCTCTTCATGATATTCACATTCATCTCTTTATTTCTAACCCTCAACACCATCTTGCTATTCTTCACATCTATGATAGCTCCAACAGTGGCCATGAATGGGCGGCCAAGAATGAAGGGAATTTCTGGATCTTCTTCTATATCTAAAACAACAAAGTCCACTGAAAAAATGAACTTGTCAACTTTCAAAAGCACATCTTCAATTATACCTCTCGGTCTTTTAATGGAGCGATCAGCCAATTGAATTGTCATCTCATTCTTCTTGATTGCATCCCCTAATCTTAATTTATTTACCACAGAGAAAGGAATCAAATTTATACTTGCACCTAAATCACAAAAAGCATTCTTAAATCTATTATCTCCTATGGTGCAATCTAATAAAAATTTCCCTGGATCATTCAATTTAAGGGGCAAAGCATCCTTCAACGCTTCAATACAAGCTTGAGACAACATGACTGTCTCTTTCCCATTCATCTTCCTTTTCTTGCTCATGACTTCTTTTAAAAACCGTCTATATTGAGGTAATTCTTCTAAAATTTCAGTCAAGGGAATATTGACTTCAAGCTTCTTAAAAACCTCTAAGAATGTCTCAAAATCTGCATCATCCTTTCTCTTTCTTGATCTTCCTGGAAAAGGACCCTGTCGGCAGGTTCTGTGACTACAAGAGTGTGCTCCTGTTGTACCATATCTTCTATATGAGTTGATGTAAAAGCCAAAGTTTCTTGTTTCTTAACCAGTTTGCTTGTACCTGCTTTAATCTCATCTACTTGCTCAATTGGGGAAGAGGGCTTCTCAAGACCTGAAATCTGCTGTCCTAATTTCTCAAAACCCTCTAAAGTTAGGTTTGCAAGCTTCTCAATTGCTGATTCCCACGTTAATTTTTTCTTCTTTTGTTTCAACCTCTTTGACCACTGAAGAATTGCTATCCAAATTTTCTGCACTTGACACAACTTCTTTCTCTTCCCCTTTTTCTTGCCTTTGATTGTCAACTGGGGTGTCAATTTCCTTTTCATCACTAGAAAGCTCCCAATCTGCACTTGTGTTAGCAAGTTTAAACATAGATGAAACAAATTTAGTTAGACTTGCTGTAAACCCCGGGAATTTTTCACATTAGTATCCGACTTCATAATAGATTATATAAACTAGATAATAGATTCAGATTCTGAGTGAAGTTTAATAATAGGCTAATATTTAGATTTTTGGATAAATGAAAGACTTAGGAATCAAATAAAGAGATTCTTTAACCCTAGTTAATACCGAAAACGAAATCTTGTGTCTTGAATAACTAATTCAAGATATGATCTATTATCTAGACCCGAAACCTAGTATACTAATAGATTTAAATAGAAAATGTGAATATAAAGACTAAATGATTGTTTTGATCTCGATAATGATACAGAACTAGAATAACGAGTAGTAATGAGTTTATATTTAGATTTAAACCCTAATTTTGAGATTCCTAGTTAAATTTAAAAGCTACTAATAAGAATTTATGTTTAGTATCAAAACTAAAGATATAAATATAGTTTAGTTTATATTAAGCTCAATTTTGCATAAATGATCATATATGCTTATAACTAGAAAACGATGATCCAAAAGGAACTATCAAGATTTTAAATACACAACGAAAATATAAACTGTTGAATAACTCAAAATCTAAACTTCAAATAAATAATTGGATCACGCTTTTGTTCTAAACCGAGTTTTCTTAAGCTATCGGAGCCTGAAACAAAAATTGACCCAATGAGCTTAAGAAATCCAAATCGCGGGAGATAAAAATATACGAATAATTAACTACGTATATATATAACCTAAATTTGTATTATTTGGAAATCTAAGTGTTTTATACAACTTTATACTCATACTTTTACACGAAAACTTCCAAATACTAGCTAATATATACCCGTATAACCCGTATAATTAACTCAAACTTTAATTAAATAAATAAACTAATATATATGCATGTTTTCCGGCTGCATTCGGTGCAATTTGAGGAGAGGAAGAAAGCAACCGAATGTTCTCAATAATTAACCCAAATTGTCAACAAAAGCAACCCAAGGACCAATCAGGAAATGCCACCTCAACTTGACAATAAATGCATGGAAAATAACAGCTGAAAGAGATCAAATTCGGAGGGAAACAAGGAGAAACGGCTGCAGCTTCACCTTCTCTTTCTCTTATATATATGGAAACAAATGCATTAATGAGGAACAAACAAAACTCCTTCACTCTCAGTTCCACAGCACGAAATAGACTCCCAAATATCCATCAAAACAAATCAAAAACAAAGAAAAACTAGATCTTAAACCCTAAGCTCGGATCAAAAGAAAAACAAGCCAAAACCCAAAAACGAGCTCAAAGGTAAGTTGACATAATTCAAAGGATTTTCGTTCGATTATATGAATTACATCTGACTTAAAATCATCCTAGGAACATAATAAACACAAACACAAGCTTCGGATTGCACTCAAAAGCTCCAACGAGGTAAAACTTCAAAACCCTAGTTTACTTTCACAAAATCGAAATCTATATATTTATGTGTTTAAACGTGTTAAAAGTTGTTGTATATCTTATATATGATGTATAAACTCTTAGAAGTAGTTTAAGTAAGTTTCTAACGTGTAAAAACCAAAGAAAAAGAATCGAACCGAGGAGGAAGATGATGAACAGTGCAACGCTGCCTCAAGGCCGGCAGTGTAAACGATGTACGCCGGCGGCTTACATGGATAGGCCGGCGGCTTACAGGCGGCTTACACTTAAACAGAGGCTACGTAAAATAATTTTCACGCAAAATTCGACGTAAGCCGGCTACCTGGAGATCTACGCCGGCGGCGTAGGGCCGGCGTACGTTGTAAGCCGGCAGCTTTCAACACCGGTGCTTGATAAGAAAATTTTTCTTTAAAATGAGTTTACACCGGCACCTGGGGATTTAGGCCGGCGGCCTTGAGCCGGCTTACAGCTAAAATTTTGTAACGAAAGCTTTTCTGACCTAAACCGAATATATATATATATATAATATACTAAGTATGTATATATGTTTGTTATATAAATATGTATTAGATAGTGACTTTAATACAAGTATTTAAGTCTATTTAAGATTAATATCTATTAACTTTTGAAACCCTAGAACTAAGAAAATATTTAGAGTATTATTAGTCTAATATTTGTTTTAACAAAATAAACTATATAAGAATGGAAATTGAAATAAGTTAATTTCTTGAGCAATGTGACTTCTAAAAATAACTAAACAATTATGTGAGATAAAAATAGGAAAAACCCGACGAACTAAGTATTAATATCGAGTCTAGGACACAAGGCACATGTAGGAATTTAGCTAGATGATATTGATGAATATTTTGTTTTAAATAGGTGAATTTGACTCATTAGAAGATCTACCAGTGGACTACTACGACTGAGTCGGTATGAGCAGGTGAGTAATTCAGTCATATTGTGCTGTTGTGGTTGTAAATAGTTGAATATGTAATGCAAGATAAACAAATGAGTGTTTGTTGAAAGATTGATATGATATGATGTATGATTGCTAAAATATCTTTATACAAGCGATAACGCAATGGTTGGTGTTGTGCAATAGTATAATGATGATTGTGTGTAATGTATGGTCACCTCGAAATTGATTAAGACTTTTTGACTTAACAAATAATATGGACATGCATTACACGAATTGCATTATTGCATATATGGTTGTGACAGCCTGCTACGTATTAATATTTCGGATCTCTGTTTTTGCTTGGTTGATCCAATGTGTGAGTCTTCCAAGGTTCTCTTTGGTCTGGCGGTCCTATGAGGAACTAAAAGGCACCGAAGAACGTCGCCCGTAGAATCGCTTTGAAATGATTAATACTTAGGGAGTTTCTAAGGGGATTGCAGGAGATGGTTTGTGGAAGCCACTATATTCAAAGTGATAACATTAAAACGAGAAATCGTTGATTCTCCTGTGTACTTAGTCTCTCCTGGGCAGGTGGGTCATTGAGTTTTGTTCTTCAACCCATTAAAAAGAGGGCGTAAATCTTTTTCCTGTTTGGATTCTAGATCATCCAAACTTGTATCTGTGCATATGGCTGAGTGATTGCATTGCATATGATTGGTTAATGACTTGTGTGATGTATGGTATGTCTGATTATTCACTGAGCTGTGGTTTCGCTCATACTCCTACAGTCTTTTCAGGTTCACATTACGTCCCTGGTTAGTTACATCCAGGAATATGACTCCGGTAAGGGCTTTGAAGCTAGAAGTCTACAGATCTATTTTAGTTTATGGTTATGTACTATTAGAGTAGAATATTTAGTTGTATACTTCAACAGAGATATATGGTTTGTAATAGTTTGTAATGGTTATTCACTAAATCATTTCTCTCATATATTTGTTATTTCTTATCAAGCAACTTAAAAGATCCTCTTGTTTTAAAAACCTGTCATTCCCTGAAGGTAATCTAGTGATAATATTCAAGTGTAACTTGTTTATTACTACTAGGGTACCCTCGGGGCGTGACACTTGCTACCTGAGTCTCCAATTTCTCAATAACCTCTTGTTGCTTCTCAAACTTTTCTTCCCATTTCTTCTCTAAACTCGTCACAAATTCTTCAAAAGTTTTCTCTTTACTTGGATCTGTAACTGTAGGTATAGGAGAAGAATTCACAACAATCTCTTGTCTTTGAGTCTCACAAGTGTGGTGATAATCTTGATTTGTCATGCTAGAATCAAATTCTTGCATACCACCCTGATATTGAGAGTCATCATATGAATAGCCATACCATGAACAAACCACTGGATTATAATTGTACGGATCAGTATCTTGGCTTCCTAAAAATCCATCAATCTTTACAAACGCCAATTCTGGTGACATAAATGATAAGTTTCCTCTAGTAGCTAAATCTACCATCGTCTTACCATAATCATCTATGGCATTAAGGAAAAAATTCAGATGAGTCCAAGTAGGTGAATTATGATAAGGGCATTGGTTCATCAAATGGCGGAATCGTCCCCAAGCATTTGTCAAAAGCTCTCCATCATATTACCTAAATGAATATAATTCTGATATGATCTATGAAGTATAACAATATGGGAAAATTAGTGCTTCTGCATTATCCATCTCTTATTCTTCAAGCACCTGAAAAGAGAAAAAGAAAAACGAGTAGATTGTACAAAAAGAATCAAAGCGTAGTATATACAAATAAAGAAGAAAACAATTCATTTTTTTATATATATTTTGCAATTTTTTTTTAGATTTTTTTTCAATTAAAGCCTAGTCTACAAAAGTCTTGAAAATTGAAAGTAGCACTAAATCACTCCCCGGCAACGGCGCCAAAATACTGATCACGCTTTTTCTATATATGCTTTTTAAAACTCTTTTTAGTTATATTTAATTTCCTTTAAATGAGTAGATCTTTAACCAATAGTGTATCGGGTGTGTGTGTAGTAATAAAATTTCGATGAATACCGAGTCGAATCTACAGGAAGTGAGGACTAGCTATCAGTATTTCAGTCCAAATTCGTAGCTAGACAAATCAAACTTTGTTTCTCTTTTTTTTTTAGATTTTCTTTTAATATAAATAAACTACTAAAAATCTTATATTTCCATACCTCAAATAGAATTAGGTTTAGAGCCAATCAAATCTGGAAATAAATTGAATGTTTGATACTGACCAAAAATGCAGTTGTCAATTCAAATCATCAATAGGTTCAGTTTTTCAACAATGAAGAACAAGATAACAATTCCTTTTCCCAAACTGAACCATTATCCTAAATTACCAATAAATATTCCCTATTCCTAGGAAAGTGATTAATTAACAATTATTTTCTAATTCACCAAACCCTAATAGAATTACAACCCATATCCCTATGTGAAATGCAATCCTAATTAGATAATCACAAAATTGATTAGAAGGGAATTTCCCAATTACAATCCTAATCATTCATGAATTCCAGAATTAAGCCAAAATTGCAGTATTTGTGAAATAACATTGATAATTCGAATATGAACAAGTAATCAATCAACAACAGGAATCGTCAATCATATAATCCAGATAAAAGACTCAAAACCGATTTAAGAACACAATAAATCAAGCATCAAACAACATCCAATAAGAGGATATAAAAAAAAGAACAAAATAACCTTGTCAATATTCTTTTGTACCGATCTTGCAGCTCTGTCTTCTCTCTTCATGTGCCCCATTCTTCATCCTATCAATTTGTATATGGTAGGCACTTCTCATTGAAAAAGAACCATCTCTCGAGTAATACCATACAAGATCCGAAGGCCTTCTCTCACTGATGGGAATATTCAAGATCGTCTTAGCTTGAAACTCCAAACATAAATGTTGTTTTCCACTTGAATCCGGTACGGAATTCGATATCAAATTAAAAAGTGAACTACTTTTGTGTTCTAAACCCTAATCTAGATCTAGGAGCAAGGAGAGAAAATAGAATTTCGTGCCTAAGGTTTCTTTTTTTTTTTTTTTTTACAAATGACAAAAAGATAAATTTATATGAATGGTCACAGGAGAGTTACACCGGCATTAAAGGCCGACGGCCTTTAATGTGAAAATTAATTTCCGATAGCAATTTTGAATGTACACCGGCTTCAACACCAGCAGCATAACCGTTCCAGTTGTCGACGTACAACGAAAAGCCACAAACCGCTTGATTTTCCCTTATGAACGCTGATGGCTTTGATTCTCACTATGCCGGCGTATCTTGAAAATTGCTGAAGCTGGCTTAATTTCTTCTTCAACACGGTCAACGTTCGATCTGGCTTTAAAAATTTGCATTCTGTACACACAACACCGGCTCAAAGCCGGCAGCGTAGCTAAGGATTTTGCCGGCGTATGTATAAAAATTTGCAGCACTGGTAAAGATTTTTTCTAAGCTGGCAGCATAGCTTCTTTAATGGCCGGTGTACTTCTATTTTTATCCAAAATTGATCAAAACTTCTCCAATTTGCATGTATTTGATTGATAAGTCCTCAATGACCTGAATTAACATAATAAACACACTTAAGTACTGTTTCCACTTGATTTCTATAAAATCTATAATAGATAAACATGATTTGATTATTACAAAGTTGAGTAAAATATGACTTTATCAGGTCCAAATAAATCCATATGTAATAGTTCAAGTGGTCTAGAAGTAGAAATGACATCTTCAGATTTGAAAGAATTTTTTGTTTGTTTTTCTTGTTGGCATGCTTAGCAAATCTTGTCTTTTTGAAAATTTAATTATGGTAGTCCTTTGACAAGATTCTTTTTGACAAGTTTTGAAATAATGTCCATGCTAGCATGCCCCAATTTTCTATGTTATATTCAACTTTCATCATTTTGAGAATATAAACATGTTTCAGTAGAATTATTAAAATTATCTAAATTAATTTTATAAATGTTTCCATATCTATATCCCTCAAAACAAACTTGGCAATTGTTGATTCTTTCAATAGAGCATTTATTGGCATAAAAAGTTACTTTAAACCCATTATCACATAATTGACTAATACTTAGCAAATTATGTTTTAAATCATCAACGAATAGAACATTTTTAATGAGAAGATCTTTTTTAATAAGGATGTTACCTTCACCAAGTATGGTTGATTTACGGTTGTCTCTGAAAGTAACATTTCCTTGATCCCTTAACATTAGAAATGTGAATTTGGATGTATCCCCGGTCATTTGTCTTGAGCATCCACTATCTAAATACCATTTGTTATTGCTTCTTGAGTGTTTCTACAAAACACGGGGTTATTGCTTTGGTACCCACATAGGTTTGGGTCCTTTGGGGGTTAGTTGCATTATGAGCTTGTCCTTTAGGGACCCAAACAAGCTTTCCTTTATACACATCACTTCTAATAAAACATTTATGCGCTATATCTCCAAATTTCCCACAATAATTACAAGTGTTATTTGTTGCTTTTACAAAATAACTTTTATGAGTTTTATTTTTATTTCCTCCATTGTAACCAATTCCATGTTTATCTAGTGTGAATTTTTGTTGTCCTCACATGATTTTTAAATTGTTTTCTCCTCGTACAAACTTTGCCATTGTTTCCTTAGACTCATTTAAGCTAGATTTTAATATGGCATTTTCAATTTTGAGTTCTTCTAGCTCATGCATAAGTACCTCATCACAAACTTCTTCCTCTTGATTTAGGTTCTTTAATTTTCCTATCTTAATACTTAGACCTTTGTGACCTTTGCATGGTTTTTCATTTTCATTTCTTAGATTGTTATTTTTATATCTCAAAAAATCATTATCCTCATCTAAAACATTTATTCTAGCTTCAGTTTTCTTATATTCATATCTAAAATTATCAAGGTCACTTCCAACACTAATCATCATTTCTTTTAGAGCTTTATTTTTCTTTTGAACTTTTACCATTTCCTTACATAAATCATCATACATAGAAGCAAGCCCATCATAAGGAATTTTGGGAGAATCACTTACCTCATCATCATGTGCCATGAAACAAATATCTTAATCCAAGTCACTAGAGTCTTCATCACTCTAGGTGACAATTAAAGCTTCCTTCTTGGGTCCTCTAAATGACTTCTTGAGCAAAGGGCAATATTGTTGAATATGCCCCGGTTTATGACATTTGAAGCATGTGATTATATCTTTTCTTTCCTTTTTATACTTTGAGGTGCTTCCTTCATCATCATTTTTCTTTATCTTGTTGTTGAACTTCATGAATTTTCTAAACTTCTTAGCCATGAATGCTAGTTCCTCATCATCACTTGAGTCATTACTCATGGCTTTTAAAACTATGGTTTTCTTGCTTGACTCTTCTCCTTGCTTCTTGATTAATTCATGAGCTTTGAGAGTGCCGAGGAGCTCTTCTTTATTCATTGTATTTAGATCACGTTCCTCCTCGATGGTGGTTCTCTTGGCTTCTGAATATTTTGTTAAAGATCTAAGAAGTTTAGAGTTAATTTCTACATTAGTAAAGTTCTTTCCAAGCACACTCAAGGGATTTATAATGTTTATGAATCTATCATGCATCTCATCTAATGTTTCATTTGGTTGCATCTTGACGTTTTCAAATTGACCACAAAGGAGACTTATTTCAGTGTCTCTTACTCTAGATGTTCCTTCATATGTTTTTTCTAATTCATCCCATATTTCTTTTGTGGATTTACATGTGCAAAATCTATTGAAGTCACTTTTATTCAAACCACAATGTAATATTCATTATTATCTCATTTAAATCAAGTTTTTTTCAATCTTCATCATTATATTCTCCTTCTTCTTTTCCTTCAATCTTAAAGAGACCTTTCTCTACAACATTCCAAATTAATCTATTTTAAGCTATTAGGAAGATTTTCATTCTATACTTCTAATAGGGATAGTTTCCTCCATTTAGAAGTGGTGGTCTATTAATGGCTTGTCCTTCTAGAAAACCTAGTACACTAGATGCCATGATCTTTACTCTAAAGGCGATTAAGCATAAGAGATTAGAGACCTAGCTCTGATACCAATTGAAATACCCTAATACACTAGGTAAAATACTCAAGAGGAGGGTGAATTGAGTATTAATGCAATTCTTTTAAAAACAAGACTAAAAGACAGTTCTATCAATAGAAGCAAATAAATTACCAATGTAAGATGCAATAAATAAGGAGACTAAGGTTGAGAAAATCAAGCCCGAGATTTTTAACATGGAGTTCAACCCGAGTTTCCACGATCACACCAATGCCTCAAATGCGGTCTTCACACACTTTATGGATCACTATGTTATCGATACTCAAATGAGCTACACCCATTCAACAATGCTTAACAAGAATCACTTGGGTAATACTCTCTTGTAATATTGCAAATCACACTCAAGAGTATTACTCACTTTTGTCTCTCTTACTTGAAAGCAAATTTAATGACCTAGAGATAAATACAATGAATTGAATAACAACAAGACTTTAATACAAGTTTTTCTAGCTTAACAACTAGTTTTCATATCAGAGAAAACATGTATATAGGCTTCTTGTTTGAATTGCCCGTTATGCTTTGGAATAACAAATTTCGTCTGCAATTAATGCTCCAACGGCTACTTTTCTGGAGCATATAATCCAAACAGTATGTCTGTACCGTCCAAAAGGTACCGAATGTCTCCACTAGTGTCCAGACCTTGCTTGAGGATCCTGCATGTAAAGCATGTACTGATCGGACGCTAAGCACTACCATCCGACTGGTGAACCAGAATTTCCACAACTTTGCTTTCGACATGATTTTAGACTCATGGCATCCAGATGCTAAGTCTACAGTGTCCGGACGGTAGCCATCTGTAATACAATGTTCCTAATAAAGCATGCAATGTTCCAATAATGTAATTCTTTAATAAATATATGACAAAACATGTATTTTCGAGGATTTGTCAAAGATTCAATATATTTGACTTTATAATATTTTTCTCATCAAAATAATAGATAGATTTAAATCAACAAAGGTAGGAGGCATTCTTCTCTAGTGGTTTGCTCGCCATGAAGTGTGCAATAAAGAGGTCAATGAGCTAAGAAAAGGAACTTACTGTGTTTGGTTCGAGCTTGTGGAACCAAACCCTGGCTGCACCTCAAAAAGTGGTAGGGAAAGTCTTACACCATATAGTATCTAAAAAGTTGTGTATTGTCATGGTGGATTAAAATTAAGCGATATGGTCTGCTGGGTTTGTTGTCTCATCATACGATTCTAGAGTAGGCAACTAAGCTCCTATGGAGAGTGCTTCGGACTAGATTTCAAGTACAAATGGTGTTTTTCCTTGGGACCCTTTTGTAGCAGGCTCACTTTCAAAACCCTCCTTAATGGTAGATAATCTCCTCATCATGCTACGTATCTTTTCCAAAGTGTATTCTCTATTGGAACCAAACTATGTATCTTTTGGGACCGGAGTGGGGGTGTCCTTTTCGTGGTCCCAACCTAGCGAGGATTCGTCGCCTTTCTTTCATCAAGCTGATGGTTGTCAATCGGGTGCCTGATAGTATCTCGAGCCAATTGCTGTGAGGTTGTACATGCTTGTGAGATGCTGTTAGTGGTTCTCACCAGGCTCCGCGAGGTGTGAGCCCTGCGATGAATGCCTCGGGACTATCCAGAGCTGTAAGACAACTCCTTGGTTGTGGTTCTAGCCCACAGAGAGCTTAAAGTGCTCTCACTATTCCTTTCGATCGGTCCTCACCACGTCTAAGTGATGATAGGATTAGGGAGGTGCTCCTCCATGCACTAGAGGTCCGTTCATCCAATTATAGGTCCTTCAACCCTCTAACTTTGTTATCCTAGCTTGTAAGTGGCGTTTGATCGTTCGTTGTCCACATTTCAAAGTACCAAAGTATGTATAGAATGCTCCAGTTCCAAATCTGACCCTCATCAATATGACAGGCATAGTAGTGACAATCGATCCATTGCATGGCATTTCATAAGCTTCACCTTCAACAAATTGAGATGTGGGTGGTAAAGGAGAAAAATCACCTTGATTCTTGCTTTGTTGTGGCCTAAGTATTATGATAATGTGGTTCTATTGGTTAGGGTTTTTGCAGGTTTTTAGAAAGAGATAACAGAAAGGTGTTTAAAGGCTCTAGTTCCCACAGACAATGCCAAAATGTTGCATGAGTTGCATCTGAATCGGTAGAGATCACTTTTACAAACACTCAAAAAAAGATTAAAGAAATGCAGGGGGTTGCCTGGTGTGGCAACTCTGATGCTTAAGTCAATCTATGAGCAAGAGTAGGGTTTATGCAAATAAAATGTCAAATAACTTGTTTTTCTATCTTTACTCTATATTTTTTTGTTCTCTTTCCTTATCCCCTTACCTAGCAAGGGGGTATTTATTGTTAGGATCGTATTCAGACAGAAAGTACAAGGCCTGTCAGTAGCATGGGGATGGTACCTGAGTTAGTGAGTCTGACTTCGTGAGTGTAGCTGAGCTGTTGATGTACCCCCAGTCACAAGATATGACTAACGTATATTATAGCCAAGGAAGATGAGGACCTAAGGACAAGGACTAAGGTTCAAGCTAGGTTGAGGCTGAGCTAGTGGTCCCAGCGACCTAATGAGCTCATGGAGGAGTCTTGATGTGAGCACTTAATGATGAGTCTAGCTTCGCAACGCATAGCTGAGGTGTTATGCTCTTTGAGGCCTTGAGGTCGGGGCATACTAGGTAGTTGTTTCCTTAGGCTTTCGAAGGCTATTAGGTTTTTTGGGCCCAAGAGACCGAGCGGGCTTAGGACTATATTTTACTATCAAAAGTTTGCATGAAAAATTCTTCCAAATACTAAATTAATCAATTTTAAAATTCAGGTACCTAATTATATATTTTATCAAAGTTCAAGTACTATTCATGATATTAACCCTTTTTCTTATGCAAAATTGTTATCTGACTTGATTGGGACTATCAAAACTTTAAAAAACACAATTAAATATTCCAACATAAAATAATTCAATCAGTTCATAATGTTAACTAACTTTATCTTAGATTCCAATTAAAAAATTTTCGGATCCTATGTTGTTGGATCCATGTGTGCTGTCTTTTAGTGAACTTAGCTATAAGATCATCAATATTCAACATCTATGGCTTTTTCTTCTTCTTCTTCTTTTGAGAGTGTCAATAGCTGAGATGAGTGCTCTTACTAATAGATGCCTTGATGGGCTCCTTTTGAGTTTAAAACTTTGGAATCTGTTTTAAGTGCATATGTTATTTTGAGAAAAGTTGAGAACAGATAGATCGGTCCAATGATCTTTACTTTAAGCCTACCTTGTTAAATTTCTCATAAGTCATCCAAATTATAGATTGGACTATTTAAACTCTATTATCTAACCCAAGAACCAAATCTATAAGTTTTACTAAATCAACCATCTACATCTTGCCTGATAACTAAAATTCTCTAGACGCAATTTAAGTATTTTTGTCATCACTTGCATTTTTGCCATAACTTGGTCATTTCTTGGTGCATGCAAGCTTGTAAGATGAAATGATGTCGCCAAGTGTGCTCTATGAGAGCTGAAGCTAAAGACTTCTTTTTCTTCTTCTAAGAACTTTGTGCACACATCATATATCAAATAGCATATAGTAAAATTTTTCTCAATAATATCTTTTTCCTAAACTGTTAAAAAGAGAAGAATAGAATCTTATTCATTCTATTGGAAGACCAATATTCATAACACTAAATTATAATAGCCTAAATTTTGATAATAATTGAATAAATGTAAAACCATCTTATGGGTCAATAAGTCTCACTCTCCATGTTGCAACAATTTTTCTTAGGATTAATGACGAAAATGAAACTTGAACTTTCACAAAAAGAATAATTAGATACCTCAAGTATGGTATTGAATAATTTGATACCTAAACAAAGTTTTCGTTAACTTTTTTCATACTTGAAGTTTGGTTTTGATAGTTTTGGTACCTTAATAAATTTTTCGTTAAATTTTTTTTCATATTTGAAGCAAATAAAATAAGGAATAAAAAAGTCCATAAAAAGTTTGTTCAGGTACCAAAATTATGAAAACCAAAATTCAACTATGAAAAAAGTTAACGAAAACTTTGTTCCGGTATTAAGTTGTTCAAAATTAAACTTCAGGTACATAGTTATTCTTTTTGTGATCAGGTACTATTTTATCATTATTCCTTCTTCTTATCATCTATATTTAGGTACTTTTAGTATTTTTATTTTTTTTCTATTTAAATAATCATATAAATAATTTCAAGAAAATTATTTTTTTTTTTAAATTGCTCACTAAACTAAAAGTAAAACCAGCAATTATCTCCACAAAAACCATCCACTATTAACCTCCCTTTTCCATATTTTTGCCCATACCTTTACATGCTAATGTTGTAATCTTTTTATTTAAGCACACCCATTTCAGAGTACCAAAAAAAAAAAAAAAAGGCATACCCATTTCAGATGCATATAATCCACTAGTGTTGCTCATAGATTGAGCAACACTTCTAAGCTGCTGCACCTTAACGTAGTTTGTATATAAATAATGGTTTTAAAGTAAGATTTTCATGTGAATAAACTACCTATGTTTGAGTTCAATACACAAATACTTCATTTTGCAATTAGGTTATACAGTAAGTCATGTGATTTCAAATCTTTCTTTCAACTAACAAACTTAGTTTAACAAGTGAATGATAGTGACCTAAAGACCAAGCAAAACAATAGTAGGGTATTACTTCCTCATGAAAAAAATGGTAAAATAAAAGAAACTCCAATACCATGCACTTAATATTTTTAATTTTTTTATTCATGAGTAAAATAGTAAAAAAAAAAAAAATCTTTTATAAACATTTAATTTATGATTTATAACATACATTTTTAATGATAAGGGATCTAAGTACATGTAAAGCAGGGATATATTTGAAATTTACCTTTATAAATATTATCTTAATTATTATGGATAAAGAAAAAAATTGACACATGTCCATTAATTATTATTAATAAGTAAAAATTAATAATAGGTGTGCAAAGTGTCAAATCGTGAAAATTCTGGCCACCCCTATAACTAAAAAAAGGTAAGTATTAAATCTTGAGTTAGATATATACCTATCTGGTAGTAAATGTGGGAAGAGAAATGGAAAAGATATATTGAAGGCAATTTCACTATATAAAATCCAGTTGTCAATATATATATGTGTACACTTTAAAATGAACATTATGGCAAAAATAAATAAATAAATAAAACCAACAGACCAAGGCCAACTTGAATCGCTGCCAAAGTGCAAGTATTCCCGAATCACAGGGCCCAAGATTTGTTCCGCTCTTCACAGCCCCTTGGACTCATTTAAAGTGGGCCTAGACTCTGCCGTCAATATGCAGTAGGGTAGCCACATGGGAACAAATAATTCTGACGACAAGTTTAATAACTTGTCTCTAAATTGTACAAAGTAAAAGTTAAAATAAATAAATTGTATATGTGCCTTCTCCTTTCTTTCAAGTTTTGTTCAATGAAATGGAATAAAGTTAAAAATGAAAAATAATTCATTTTTTATGATTAGATATATTTTTTAAGGGAAAAAGAAAAAAAAAAGAAAGAAAGGATATATTTAATAAGAAATAGCAATTTCTTTGGTGAAGAAAATGAATACGAATTTCTTATCTATTTTATGTTATATGGTGTCGCTTACTCGAATTCGATAGAGGTTGAACCTAGATGATTTTGGCTTAGATCCATGTATAGAGAATGATGCCTGTGAAGACAAATTTTTGGTTAGTGGCATGCTAGCATGGGCCTAATGTGGCCACTTCGATGCTTAAATTGGAGATGGTCATGGCAAGTCCATATGTTAAGTAAGAATAAATGGTTAAGTGCGATATTACCCTTTTCTTAAGAGGTAGATGAGTATTTATAAATGACCAACCTGACGGTTGCAGACATCATGTGCTAGTGGGGGAGTGATACAAAGTAGATAGTGGGCCGGTTTTTAGACAAATAAAACAAGTTTAAAAGGTCTAAGAAGAAATAGACGTGCAACCCACCTTTACTGAGTCATAACTTTCAGCAATTTGGAATCCTAAACGAAACTTGTTCAAAGAGCTACATTAATTATAAAGATTGAACCCTATAATCACCAATTTGAGGAAAAAAAAATACTGTTTAGAACCCGAAATCGGCCTTCTAATTATTTTTCCGTAATTTTTTTCAGAATTATCTAGTATATAGGGTTTTAGAACAACTCTATATATATTTGTTTTATTATATTCTTTGGAGGATCATGTCATAATAATATTATCATTCACCAGCTGGGAATTTATTCAAATTCGTATTTGCTTTTGAGATTAATCATAGATTAGTGTTTGTTAATTACACTAACCACCATGTGAAAAATGCAGTTATTTTTCTTTCTTTTTTCTCCCTTCTTTTCTTAACTTTGCATGCTCAAATTTTATTTCTTATCAATGCGAATAGGTGGCGAACCACATATCTGTAGTGATTTATTTAATTAGATAATATGTCTGATATGCGTAATCATAAATTATAATAAAGAAAGTCAACTGAAAGAACAATTATGCCATGTAGCATTAAAACGACTCACAAATACAATTTGAAACACAATATCTACTAACTACTTGCTTGCTTTACAGCCAAGGCAGGCACGTCAATATGAAATTAGTATTAACCCGATTCATTTCCAAGCTCGAGATGCTTGGCCGACACATTCACACTAATAATCTTGGAAACACGGTGTCCTGTCGTCGTTGCTATCATCTTGATCCTTCACTAAATTCGTTCATGCTGGGTGGAATTTTGATTTGTCAACTATAATTTTATCTTGAAGAAGTTGTAGTGCATTAACATGTTCTTGTTGAATTTGCGGAAGAAAGTCTTCCGCAGCTGCCATGTCTGCTGCGTTCTTCTTTGTCACATGTTCTCAATTAATTGTGATGGGCTTCTTGCTCATCATGTTTATCCATGGGTGTCGTCCTAACGACGACAGCACCAAATTTTATGACGAGGTTGGAGTTGTCTCAATTCGGGAACAAATTGAGGGATGAACCTTAAAAGTGCCTTCAGCTGGAAGTTGATTTAATAACACTGAAATCTGCCGGATTTTTACTACAGCCAAATCCAAATGATTAATACACCGGCATCACATATGGTAAAATGAAAGCTTTCGACCTTAAACTGTGGATTCGCAAAATGTGCTGGAGTTATTTGGCCATAGACTAGATCAAAACCCAAATAAATTTGTCGATTATGAAGCCAAATTAACATTTCAATCATTTCATCTGCTTGATACCTTCAATTGAAGCTAGGATATAAAATTGACAAAATCCTTTTAGATTAAGGTAAATATAAAGCAAAACCACAAAATCTCACGCACAAATTTCATTTGACAAAAACTAAACTGGAGGAGGCTTAATCTCCAATTTTTTTTTCCCTCAATCAATATTATACTTAGTTATTAAACAAAGTGAGTCAAAGGATTATTCATATATTACTGACTAAACAGTGAAACCGGAAGATTGAGGATGATCAAGAGCTTTGAGTCAACGCTAGAGGATACCTCCTGCTGCGACTCTGGACGTTTGCATTCATAAAAAAGAACCAGGACAGCAATGGCAGATTAATTCTCATTACTATATGTTTATACTCATTCACTTCACTATATAAAAATATAGAATAAGGAGAGAAATAAAATTCCAATTCAAAGAAAATATAATAGAGGTATAATGGCTATTATTATGTTTAATTGGTATAACAAGTAAAACAAATAATTATTGAAGTAAAAGATAAAATATCTATAATGATCCTTATATTTATTACATAAAGAAAATAATTATATATGTGATATTTTCAAAATGGATATTTATGACAAAGTTAAAAAATAAAATATTAAAAGATCATTTTACGTAATAGTAATTAATTATGAATTGTTATTCCCCTCAAGTGAACATGTAATAGCGACTTTATCTTAGACGAAAGGGGAATGGATAGCTATTCATATAAATAATAGTCTTAATAAAGGGTATTTGGCGAATGGTCCTGTGACACTGTTCCCCTAATCAATCATGTAAGAGCTTTGGTTTGAATTCCATCTAATTGGTTTTTTAGACTGAACAGGAATGTCTTCCCATTATTTCAATTGAACTTAGATCTTGTCGATTTAATTTTTTTTTTTATCACAATGATTAAAATTATAAGAAAATTGATTACATCGATCATAATGATATCTTAAGATTGTTTAAATTTCTAAACAATTTTAATTTATTGATCTATAACTAAAGAAACTATTAAATAAATCAAAAAAATGAGATCAAGCACTTCCATTCAAATAGGTAATGTAAAAATAGGTATACTTGGATGTAGCTCAGTTTACACTTTCGAATATAACTACAGTCAGTTGATTTCATTATTAAGGATGCAAACGAGGCGGATATGGGGTGAGTCATCGAGAACCCGACCCGATTTTAGGGAACCCGAAACCCAACCCAACCCGATCTTAGAAAATCTGAGAAAAATAATTTAAAAAAAAAAGAAAAATCAATCATATCCTTATTCATGGAAATAAGTAGACCTTTTTATTGTTGAATCCTTAATCCAATGTTAGCCTTATATGTCAAATAATTATGTGTTACGGGCTGTCACATTAAGTTAAGCTCAATTAAAAGTGATCAATAAGATTGAAGTATTTGAGCTTTATTGTATCTAATAATTGATGACCCTTTTACGTGTAGAGACCTTATGAGTAATTTCTATTTTTATGATGCACTAAAATAGAAATACCAAATAATAACATGAAGTTGTCTCTATAAATAGTAGTTATGGTCCCCAGGTCACACGAACAATATTTTTCTGATCTCTTATGAATCCCATCATTAGAAAGTGTAGAAAGAAAACTAAAGGGATCTCTCAAGGAAAACGTATTGATCTGAACGGCCAACCACACAACTCTAAAGTCATTGATTGCTATGGATTCTGGTACGCTTCCACTTATTTTGTTTAATTCATAATGAACAAACATGTACGATCTAGGATTTTATATGTGATGGTTTTCATAAAAAGTTAATCTAGATCTAATAAGTGGTATCAGAGCATACATGTTTGATCATTAGGAATTACTTTCGTTTTTTATACATAGGGTTCTTTTCCCTATTTTTTAAGGATTAGGGTTTCAAAGAGTAAAATTAAGAGAATTATTTTATGAATAAGAATTCTTTGAATTCTTGTAATATTAATATTCATGAATTTTTTTTTAATACTTGAATATATATATATATGGATTGCGGAAATTATTGTTTGATTTATGACTTTGATTTACACATACCAAGCTATAACAATCAAAATTGTTATGGGGGAAAAAAAAAAAAAGGAGAGGCTAATTTCCATTTATTTATTTATGGTTTTAAGGTTCTTAGACTCTAAAAGTTTTTATCAAAATTAAAGACAATTAATTGTATCTTTGACCAATATTGAAGTTGATTAATTGTATAGTTGACCAATATTGAAGGTGATTAATTGTATCTTTTAACCAAAATTAAAGTTGATTAATCGTGATTTTGACCTAAGTTTGAAATAATTTTAAATTTGAATATTGGTATGTTTATATATATTTTGAGATGAATTAATTGAAACAACATACCGCCAAAGTAGTCCCTCTGGTGAAAATTAATTTGTTTTAAAATATAAAAGGTTGTGTGCTTGTGACGTATATGAATATTTGACTGGGCCAAAGAAAGGTTAATGTTTAATAGAATTGCTAGTGCATCTGTAATAATAAATGCATGACAATTATTTGGTTTTACATGTGAAATAGCCACGAATTTCCTAATTTACATTTTATAAATGCGTTATTGAAATTATATATGATTTTGAAATGTAATATATGTAAATTATGTTGATGCATGAATAATGAGTTTAGTTGTTGTTTCAAAATAATTAAATATTTTAGAATAATTAAATATTGAGTTTATAATTTTTTTAAGTGTATTAGAATATGTGAAATATAATTAGAATAAGTTAAATTATGCATGTAATTAGATCAATTTATAGGAGAAATTTTTGTCACAAATAAAGCCAAAGACCACATTTAATTAGCCAAAAAGTAAGCTTCATTAATTAGCCAAATCCAAGCTAATTAAAGGACTTAATTAGGGTAGCCACTAAAGTCAACCAAAGGGATAAATATCAACTTTTGAAATGCAAAATTCGTCCAAAAATTTCAGACCACCATTGCACATACCAAAAAGCTTTAAAACCACATTTCTATTCCCTCAAAAGCTCTCCCATGTTCATGTACCATTAGACCCTTCATTTTCTACAACTTAAACCCTCAAAGGCTTGCAACAAGATTATTAAACTAAGGCTCTAAGTCTATATGGTAAGTGTATTCTTCTTGCCTTATTTGTATTTAAGTTGAACTTTTGTTAGAATAGGGTTTATATGTTAATTGGTGATAGAATAATTTTGTGCGTTGATGGTAATTTGAGTGGAATTATATTGCTAGAGGAGTTGTAGTATATGTTTTATATGAATTTTGAAATGTGGGGATAATTGTGTTGGGATGACTTTAGGGTTGAGTAGCGTAAGGGCATGCGGAGTTGAAGTGTAATTGGTGTTTGATGATTAGAAGTGGAGTTTGTGTTGTTTGAATGGTGTTTAGAACATATAACAAGTTTTGGGAAGCTTAGAATAAGTTTGGAGGATTTTTGAAATGAGTAGATTTTGTAAAGAAAAAAGGGGAAGTAAAACATTTTCAAATAGGTCTGTTTTTTAGTGTACGCCGGCATCTGGTATTTCAATGCCGCCGGCGTATAGGCGGTGTTGAATGTGATCATAACTAATTTTCTTAAAGCCACTTAAAATGCTGCCGGCTTTTGCAAGGGAATTTGCCAGTGTTTATTTTTCAAAGCTTACGCCAGCCATTAGGGTTCCAACGTCACCGGCTTAGAGGTAGTGTGGAATATGAACATAATCAAAATTTTTTATACCGAGCTTCAAGCCGTCGGCATAGTATCCCATGCTGTCGGCATATATGGAAACGCTAACAGTGTTGGGGGTATCCACAAGCGTGGACGAACCTCGTGGAACTCTCGGAAATTTTTGGGAAATTTAAGTTGCAGTCTACATCGACTCAAAGCTACCGACGTAGACTAAAGGCTGTCGATATATATTTTTGAATGCTGCCAATGATGGCAAGCGTTGAGTTTAGTGTGTAGTACATCGGTTCAACGCCACCGGCATTGAAGGCCAGCGTGTACCCTGTAGTTTTTATTTTAAAAAACTTTATCTAATATTTTCCAAAGCTTTTTGTATGATCAATTGAATATTTGTTGAGTATTGTATGATATTATATGATGTTTAAATACTATATTATGACTTAGTAATAATTTATTTAAATTTCTTTGTTTAGTCATGTTTGAAACTAGTTGATTAGTGCTCAAACTAAGTAAGAAATTCAATATTATTTTGTACAGTGATAGATCCTCGCTCGACTACCCCCATTAGTTCCCGAGCTATTTCAAGTACGCGGTAACTTGCTTGTTTCTTTATTAGGATAAGCATTATTTAAAGTTACTCTAAATTAAGAAATTTAATAATTATTTGTTGAGTGTCTTTTATACTGTTGAATCTGGTTTGGAGAGTGGTAACCCTGCTCAGATTGGGGGCATGGTAGTTTTAGGCGCTTAGACTACCCCTGTCATTTTGATATGACTTTCATAAGTGGTCCAGTAGGTAATCGATGGGGAATTTGGTATCGATATAACATTTGCTTATTCTTAAAAGGATGCAATATGATTTAATTCAATGTTTATGGGAACACTTGAATTAAGTGATATTATGGATCGAGTTAAGTAAAGTTGAGAAACGGCTAGAAACCCTATATGAGATTACTTAATCGTTATGGATAAATTTATCTAGGATGGCATGAGTATCCGAGCTACTTATAACAACCCCTTAAGCATCGTGATCGTTACTCAGGTTCCCACAGAAATCCCTGTTGCCCCGAGTTTGAATACTCCCATGATGTATGACTAACTAAAGATTGAATAATAAATAATTGATTGTCGTATTTTGCATTTACCTTAAGCATGTGTGAATCACTTTGCATTTATAATAGACTAGTTATGATAGCTTTTGTGGTTGTATTTAAAGTTCTAGTTTGATTATATTTGTAATGTTGTTAAGGCTTGTAAGAAGCCTTTGGTTGTAATATATATTTACGTACTTAGCTATGTATGACTTGAGTTTATTTCTTTTATGAAATATGTTAATGGTATAATTATGTTTTGCTAAAAGTTTTGAAAAACTATGGTTTCAATTATGTTAATTATGTGGAATTAGACAAAAAATTCATCAAACACTTCTTTTTGGACAACCTTACATATAATCCTATAGATCATATGTGATTGGGGAACTGTTATCGCCTATTTTAATTATAGGGGTGATAGTGGGTCCTTATAACATGTGAATAATAAATCAGCCCAAAGGAAGGTTTATTATTTTATATGTTCTTATTGTCAGTGTTTGATTACTACACCAAGATGCCACTTAGTAGTTAATATTTTGTCCAAAGATGAAATATTAATAGGTTGCTCGGTATCTTGAGATGAGGTTTACTTTTATTTAAATTTATTATTATTATTTTTTTAAGACTTATGTGAGCTTGTTTATTTATTTGTCATTCTCATTCAGCTATGAATAATCCTGCTAATATTACTGCCAACATCAATTCCATTCCTATGCTTAATAGCACTAACTTCAAGTCATGGAAAGAGAATCTCTTGATAGTACTTGGAGTGATGGATCTCGACCTTATGTTAAGGATTGATTCTCCTTCACCTCTTACTGATAAGAGTACCTCTGATGACAAGAGGGAGATGAAAAAGTGGGAGAAATAAACCGCATGTGTATGATGATGATGGAGAATGCTAGTCCAGAAGCATTCAGAGGCATAATATCTAAAAAGATAACTAAGGCTAAATAGTTCCTCAATGAAATTGAGAAAAGATTTGCCAAGAATGAAAAGGCAGAAATAAGTACCCTCTTGACAAACCAAATCTCAATGAAGTATAAGGGTAAAGACAATGTTAGAGAGTACATCATGGAGACGTCTCATTTTGCTTCCAAATTAAGAGCACTTAAGCTAGACCTTATAGAGGACTTGCTAGTGCATTTGGTTTTCACATCTCTTCCGGCATAATTTAGCCAATTTAAGGCGGGCTATAATTGTCAGAAAGAGACCTGGTCTCTGAATGAGTTTATCTCACACTGTGTCCAAGAATAGGAAAGGCTGAAGCAAGATAAGATTGAGAGTGCTCACTTAGCCTCGACCCCTAAGAATAGGAACAAGGATAACAAATGGAAAAGGGACAAAGAAGTTGCAAATACAGTGCCTCGAAGCAACAACCAAAGAAGTCGGAAGCACCAGATGATAATGGTTGTCACTTTTGTGGAGCTGTGGGGCATTACAAGAAGCAATGCACAAATTATGATGCTTGGCATGCAAAGAAAGGTATGCTTCCTAATTTGGTTTGTTCTAAGGTTAATTCAACTTTGGTACCTATACATACTTGGTGGATAGATTCTGGTGTAACAGCTCATATCAATGTGTCTAAGCAGGGTTGCCTCCATTGCTGATTACCAAGTGATAGTGAAAGATACATCTATATGGGTGACGTCAAGATAGTTGAAGTTGAAGTAATTGGGAAATTTAAATTATTGTTAAAGACTGGTTTTTATTTAGATCTTGATGAAACATTTATTGTACCGTCATTTAGACAAAATTTGATTTCTGTTTCTGTTTTGGACAAATCTAGTTACTCTTGTTCATTTGGAAATAAGAATTTTAGTTTGTTTCATGATTCAAAATTAGTTAGGTCCGATTTTTTATCTTTTTATGATAATCTTTACTTGATTAATATTATTTTTCATTTAATGAATCCCTGCAAGTAAGTACACGAGGTACAAAGAGAAAATTAACTAATGAGAATTCAGCTACATTATGACACAAAAGATTAGGTCATATCTCCAAATGGCGAATGGAAAGACGTGTTAGATGAAATTCTAAACCCCTTAGATTTTACAGATTTTGATTATTGCATTAACTGTATAAAGGGGAAACAAAACAATAAAAGGAGATTTGAAGCCAACAGGACTTTAGACGTCTTAGAACTTATAAGTACAGATATTTGTAGACTGTTCCCTATAGTTGCTTCGAATAGTCAACAGTATTTTATAATGTTCATAGACGATTTCTCGCAATATAGCTATCTATATCTCATTCATGAAAAGTCACAATCTTTAGAAACATTCAAAAATTATAAGGCTGAAGTTGAGAACCAACTCAATAAAAGATTAAAAGCATCAGATCTGATCGTGATGGTGAATACTACGGCAAATATGATGGTTCAGGTGAACAACGTTCAGGACCTTTTGCTAACTTCATAGAGGAATGTGGTATTGTCCCACAGTACACCATGTCGGGTTCACCCACTATGAATGGTGTTACTGAAAGATGAAACAGGACGCTTAAGGACATGGTGAGGATTATGATTTGTCACTCCACCTTACTAGAATCACTTTGGGGAGAAGCACTTAAAACTGCAACATATATCCTTAATAGGGTTTCAACTAAAGCAACTAATAAAACCCAATATGAGCTTTGGACGGGTAAGAAGCCTAGTTTAAAGCATTTGCATGTGTAGGGATATCCAACAGAGGCAAGGCCTTATAGGTTTATGAAAAGAAATTGGACTCAAGAGCAATAAGTTGCTATTTTGTTGGGTACTCTGAAAGATCAAGGGGTTACAAATTTTATGTTCCCACAACTAAGTCGATTTTTGAGTCGGGAAATGCCCGGTTCTTTGAGGATGTTGAGTTTGCGGGAGGAGATATGGCTAGAAACATTGTCTTTGAAGAGGAATACATTGATATTCCTATAGGTGTTATTGAAATTGTCAAGATTATATTCCTAATCTTGTTCAAAACACAATAGACTTAGACAATGGTGGAGATCACACTCAAGAGACTGTTTCAAAAGAACAAACTCTACCACCTCAAGAACCTATGCCATTAAGGAGATCCACTAGACCAAGAAGAAGTGTGGTACTAGATGATTACATCGTATTTCGTCGAGAACATGAGGTTGACATTAGACTGGTGGAAGATGATCCAATCAACTTCCATGAAGCTATTGAAAGTTCTAACCCTCAGAAGTGGATTGATGCCATGAATGAAGAGATAAAGTCTATAAAGGACAATGATGTTTGGGATCTTATCCCATTGTCAGAAGGTACAAAGCCCATTGGTTGCAAATGGATATTTAAGACCAAGAGGGATTCAAAAGGTAATGTGGAGAGGTACAAGGCTAGTTTTGTTGTGAAGGGCTTTACATAGAAAAAAGACATCGACTATAAAGAGACTTTTCTTACCGGTTTCTTTGAATGACTCTTTTAGGATTATAATGGCATTAGTAGCACATTTCAAACTTGAGTTGATCAGATGGATGTAAAGACCGCCTTTCTCAATGGTGACATTGATGAGACAATCTATATGGTAGAAAACTTTGTGTCGGAAGAACCAAAGAATATGGTTTGCAAACTTAAGAAATCCATCTATAGACTTAAGCAAGCATCTCAACAATGGTATTTCAAATTTCATCAAGTGATCATCTCGTTTGGTTTTGAGATGAATTTGGTCGATGATTGTATATACCATAAGTTTGGTGGGAGCAAGCATATTCTCTTAGTCTTATATGTTGATGACATTTTGCTTACCAGCAACGATATAGGCTTATTGCATGAAACCAAGAGATTTTTAGCTAAGAATTTTGAGATGAAAGATCTTGGTGATGCCTCTTTTATGTTAGGAATACAAATACACTGAGATCGCTCTCATGGTATTCTCGAATTATCACAAAAGGGCTATATTGAAAAGGTACTGAAAAGGTATGGCATGCAAGATTGCAGACCAAGTGATACCTGTGATGCCCTAAGAGTACCCTAGTAGTAATACATATAATATGATACAGCCTAATAACCCAAACAGTATCAAATACACATATTATTACTGGAACTACTTTGGAAAATGACATGAGTTTAACAAAACATGATCTTTTTGGTTGCGTGATAAGAAATGATGAAAGTAAATAAAATCACAATACCATAAATAAGTCTTACTGTCTAAATAATAACTATTATAAACCATGAAACTTTCTAAGTTCTCAGATAATAAAATTGATGTTCTAATATAAATTTATTCATATAAGTAGTAAAACTATTCTCCCTGTTTCTAAAACTCTTCCAGCTTTAGAAACATACTGGCTCTAGGCTCTTAAAAGCCACCAACCAAGGTTTAAGTGTCATCCTGTAAGGACTGTAGGAGTGTAAGCATAAACAACGGGCTCAGTGAATAACCAGAATTTATCACAAATCAAGCCAGTTATTATCAATCATATGTAATGCAGCAATCAAACACATGAACAATTACAAGCTTGGACAATTCGAAATCCAAACAGGATGGAGATTTACGCCCTCTCATCGGGGTTGAAGAAAAACCAATCTATGAATCACCTACCCAGGAGAAACTAAGTACACAGGAAAGCCACAATCCTTACAATTATTATCTCTTTATGTTAATGTTGTTTTAATCACTCATTTCCTGTTTTAAATCTTAGAAACTCCACTAAGTGTGAGACATTTCACAGCGATACCATGGGCGGTGTCCTCATTACCAGTTAGTTCCCATGGAACCGATAGAACAAAGGTAATCTTGAGTAGAACTACTAGCATCTTGCCTAGAAAAACCAAGTATTACCAGAGAACCGAAATTCTAACACGCAGTAGGCTATCACATAATTATAATGCAGTATGTACAATTTATGCAATGCATGTTTCATTTTATTTATGATTCCAATAATTTTTAGTCAGGTTATAAGTGCTCAAACTTCATTCATACACTCAAAATGCTTCACATACAGTAAACTCACAAGTAATCCATTATCACTTTTATATAATATTATTTGTCAATCAAATAATTCCAAACAGCAAGCAAAACCCATAACCCATATACACACGAGTTCATCATCAAAATTCTTGTATTATAATGTAACTAACTAGAAATACAAACAACGTAATAAGTCTGAGTTACTCACCTGCTTATACTGATCAACCGTAGTAATCGATCGGGAAATCCTTAATGGTATCACAATTACCTATTGAGATGAAAATATTCATCAATAATATTTATAAATAAAATATTAAATTCCTATGAGTATCTAAGTGTCCTATGTCGGTATTTGATATAATTTCTACTGTTTATATCGATTTCTTAAGGTATTGATTCTTATGGAAAAAAAGGATATATATCATTTAGTTCCATTAAATTTCTTTTGATTTGCATATTATTTAATCGGTATCTAAGATAAGCTTAACTAAATTTTCTATTATGTTTCTATTCAAGTCTTACATCGTTTAATGTCTTTGTTAATAGTAGTTTTTATTTATTTATTTTACTTTACCTATTAACCTTATCTGCTCTCTTCGGTTAGGATTTGTATTATTTTAGAGGATCTCATTTTATCATCTAAACCTTCATTCATATCCTAAGCTCAGTCATAACTTATAGAAGTATCAATATGTGTAATTTCTATGAATTTGTTCATAATATTTTTCTTGAAATGTAAAGCTTCTAATCATGCTTTTAAAGCTTGTTTTATCAAGTTTTATGTTCATAGGTCTTAGAAGCATTAGACATGAATTTAGACTACTTTAGATGAAATTTGAGTGTTGATTTGTCCACTTCATTCCTAAATCCGAATTTACTATTACCAATTTAGAATATTTCTAAGTTGTTGTCTTTCTTAACCAACAATATCTAAACATTTCTAACACAACAACAATCCATCTACTTGAATTCACCAATGGAATAACAATTTCTTCTAACCATATAACCTTTCTCCAATGCTACACATTATATCCTAATGTCTACACATAAATGTAATAGGCATGTAATGATAGTTTAGGAATACCTTGTCTTAGAATGGAAAAGGATTCCAAACTCCTTTTCTAAGAAAGAACCAAACCTACATCAAACATTAGATGATAAGTTTCTAGCTAAATTATAAGTTAACTACTTTAACTATAATAGAAGTTACTAATTCTAACAAAGCTTTTACCTTGTTGAGCTTAGGTTCCAACTTGGATCTATGGTAAACAAGGCTTTTTAACTTGTATTTTGATGTTGTTGGAGAGAGGGAATTGATGTTCTTAATGTGTTTGGTATATAGATGGAATATGGGAAGCAAACTAGAGGTTTATGTTTTGTTTCAAAAGGTTTTCAAGCTATCTAAGTGAAGCTGTTGCAAAAGGGAAAGAAAAGAAAAGGCTGGACACAACTTCTTTGTAGCTATATTTTTAGGTGGTTTTGTGAGGTTTATGAGCTACTTTAGGATCTAACTTAAGGCTATATATATATATATATATTAAATTTAGGCTAAAGTTAGGAGGCTAAAGAGTGTTTTGGGCTTAGGAAAACCACAAATTTGCAGCTGGAAATTTGACTACGAATTTGGCAAATTTGGATGACGAATTTTGATTTTGTTTTGATAGATTTATGGCTAATTTTGAGGGGCATTAATTGTGTTTGTTTGGTAGTTAATTAATGTCATTTATATATGTAAATTAGGGGCTCAACTTGTTTGAAAATCGGATCAAAATCGGATTGAATTTTGGAGTTGAAAAGTTTGAATTTCTGAAATAGTTTTTCTTGGATTTTTGGACAAATTTCTACATCAGATTTTTAATTAATTGTTGGTGTTTGAAGTATCCATTTAAAGGCTTTCTATTGGTGTTTATTTAGTAAAAAATTATCAGCTCAAACAAGGCCTATAATTTCATCAAAATTGGACCTAAAATGGTGTGCGTGCTGCTGTTTTATGCTTTGAATTCTCCCCTGCTGTAGCTGCTGGTTTGGAATTTTCAAGACAGATTTGAAGTTGTTTTGGTTGCTTATTTGATCTGAAAATCTTGGCATTTAATGTTGATTACATGTGGATTGTTTTGGTTGGAGTTCATGTCATTTTCAAGTTGAACTTTGGGGCTCAAATTGGATTAAAATTGGGTGTTTTGTGCGTGACTCTATTGCTGGAATTTCCATTTGCTGCCATCCCTTGTTCTGTGAAGAATGCTACAACATGAAGTCTACTTTGTTCCAGCTGAGAATTCCTCAACGTGAAGACTGTGTACATGATTTCAATCCAGCAGCTCTGGCATCCTCTGTTCCACGGTCCTTTCTTCTGTTTCACGTGATTCCAACATGAAGGACTCCTCTGCTCCAGCTGGTAATTGTTGTTTTGCTAGACGTAAATCAAAGTAACTGCAGTAGAGAGTTTTTAATTCGTAACGTAATCCTCCTCTGTCCAGCATGAAATTCTACAGCGGGTTTGGTTTTCATTATTTTTTTAATTGATTTGTTTATTAGTTGTTTAATAATTAACTAAAATATTCTAACAAATATTAATTTTATAAACGTATTTTTATAACCGTTACCTATTAGTTTTATCTAGATAAAATTATCTAAGTTACTAAAAAAAAAACTTTGGATTATTTATATGTTCAAATTTTTAGTTTAAAGTTTACACGATTAATTATTTTTAGTATTTTAACTTACGTGATTAAAATTTTCAAGTTCAATAAATTAAATTAAGAACCAAGTCTTAATGAATTAAGAATTTCCTAATAAGTATAACATGGGTTTGAAATTTTCATTTTAGATCTAGATTAGTAATTATTGATCAATATTAGCATATGTTATGTATTTATAATCCTAGTATTTCATCCTTAGGTTATTGTTTTGTATCAATAAGCTTTATTAATAGACTGTATCTTATCGGTTTTGAAATTTAGAGCTACTTCTAATTATATCTTGAATTATCAATTCAAGATATGAAAGCTCGTTTTTGGTATCTATTAAGGTCAAGGAAATCTTATTCGGGTTTTTCAAACTAGGAATGAATTTATTACAACTCACAGATCTATTCTAGGATTTATATCGGGTTCTAAATTCACTATCTAATTTACGTTTTCTTTTATTATTGTATACTATTATGAAAAATCTCGGGATTTACAATACCCCAGTAACTAGAGAGACAAATTTAGTCTTAGTCAATGCCCTAAGAATCATTTTGAGGAAAAAGAAATGCAAAAGATTCCTTATGCATCAGTGGTAGGAAGTCAATGTATGCTCAGGTCTGTACACATCCAGATATTGCGTACATTACAGGAATGTTAAGCAGATACTTAAGTAGTCCGAGATTAGACCATTAGAAAGCAGCCAAATGGGTTTTGCGGTACTTATAGAGAACAAAAGACTACATGCTCACTTATTGGAAGTCAGATCAGACCAAGATCATCGGGTATACTGATTTTGATTTTTCTGGATGCCAAGATAGTATGAAATCTACATCAGGCTACATTTATCTGCTAGCTGACAGAGCTATCTCTTGGAAGAGTGTAAAACAATTTCTTGTTGCCTCTTTTACTATGGAAGCAGAATTTGTAGCATGTTATGAGGCGTCCAATCATGGAATATGGTTGTGGAATTTTGTCACAAGGCTGCATATTGTGGATACTGTTAATAGACCACTTAAATTATTTTGTGACAATAAGTCAGCAGTTCTATATTCCAACAACAATAGGAGCTCGACAAAGTCAAAGCATATAGACATCGAGTTCCTAGTTGTAAAAGAAAGAGTTCAAAGTGAACAGTTGTCTATAAAGCAAATAGGAACAAACTCTATGATTGCGGATCCGCTTACTAAAGGAGTGCAACCTAAGATGTTTCATGAGGACACTACTCATATGGGTATCATGTCCTTAATTGATATTCAGTTTTAGTGGGAGTTTGTTGTTTTGCATGCTTTATGTCATTGACAAACCTTAATTAGTAGTTTTTGGTTTATTATGTTTTAAGGATATTTTCTACAAAAATAAAGTATTTTTTGTTTACTTACACTCTAATTTTTGGTTTATGGTTTGATCTCACTAAGGTTTATTGTGGACCAATTGGAAATAGACATGTTAAGATCACAGGAATTTCCTTATTACACATCCATATCATGATCCATGTCATTCAATTATGTCGACATTGTGACCATTGATGAGTTGAGTTACAATAAATGTAATGAATACCGCTTTGATCCTATGTTGATATGGTTGATGGACTAGATTGGTTACAGATACATTTTGGTCATGATGGCAAGTTTGAGCTCATATGGTTGTCTTTTACCAAAACATAAATGTAAGGTTACACATATAGTCCAAGTGGGAGATTGTTAGATCCTTAATCCAATGTTGATCTTATATGTGAAATAATTATGTGTTACGGGCTATCACATTAAGTTAAGCTCAATTAAAAGTGATCAATAAGGTTTGAGTATTTGGGCTTTAATATATCTAGTAGGGTATGGCTCTTTTATGTGTAAAGACCTTATGGGTAATTTATATTTTTATGATATGATAAAATAGAAATACCAAAAGATAACTTGGAGTTATTTCTATAAATAGTGGTTATGGTCCCCAGGTCACATGAACAATATTTTTCTGGTCTCTTATGAATCCCATCATCAAAGAGTGCAAAGAGAAAACTAAAGGGATTTCTCTAGGAAAACATGTTGATCTAGAAGGCCAACCGCACGGCTCTAAAGTCATTGATTGCTATGGATTCAAGTACACTTCCGCTTATTTTGTTTAATTCTTAATGAACAAACATGAACGATATAAGGTCTTATATGTTATGGTTTTCACAAAAGGTTAATCTAGATCTAACATTTATATTCTATCATGTGACTCAATACAGAAATAACAAAAGGATTATACGAAAAACATCATTTAACTAATGGACAAGCAGATTCCTTAAACTAAAATTTTTAATTTTTTTTAATTATACCGGATCAAATTTTCCATCATGTTATGAGTATGACCAAAAACCTGATCCTAAACCCTATAGGGTTTTTAGCAGGGCGGATGGTTGGATACCTTATAACGACCCACCCTGGTTGCATACTTATTCATTATTGCGAACCATAGTAATTTATTTATTTAAAAATTATATTTCTGAAATGTCAAATAATTGAAAAGGAAAAGTTTATGCGAATTATACAACTATTAGTATGACCTATCTCGACTTGAAAGTTTAAAAGTAATAAGGATCGGTGTAGATCTTTCCTTTTGTTTTTAATAAAATTTAAAAAATTCTTTCTTATATATATGAATCAGTTCTTATATTTGATACTAACCATCACAGTATTACCCATAAAAGAAACTATATAAATGTGCAGGCATATCTAACAGCTAAGGTCATATATCGCTTACCAAATGATGAAACAAGAAGATTATATTGAGGATGATCAACTCAAGTGCTTCCGGGTCAACGCTAGAGAATACCTTCTGCTGCAAGTCTCGGTCAAAGTGTGAGATTATCTAAAACAAGTTTCACTCTGGCTGTAAATATCCCCATAAGTCGGGATAAAGGAACCATAAATGTCTATTTTTTATTTTTAATAAATTAGTGTCTAAAGTTTCAATTTTAGCGATTTAATACCTATTTTTTTAATTTAGTTTCAATTTAATGTCTCAATTAATGAAAAAGTTAACTCCTGTTATATTTTTTTTTGCATTTTAGTGCATGTACTTTAATTTTAATTATGTTCAAGAGCATTTTGGTATCTACTCATTAATTAATTCATTAAAGATTAATATTTTACTTTTCTTGATTGATATATTATCTTACAATTTAAATGAAAGTTAATATATATATATATATTAATTTATTGATAATTGGTCGTAGATATTTAACAAATATTATTTTAGAAATAAAATAAAATTATTTATATATGATAATTTTGATCATGAATAATTTTTGCATATGATCTTCAATTTTGATAAAATCTTATATCACTATGATATATCCTTCCTCTAATTGAGTAATGCGTGTTGCATTATCTTCATAAATTGTTGTTGGGATTTCACTATTTGAAGATAGATCACATGTTCCTTAGAGATATCACAGTACATGCTTAATGTCATTCCAATGTCTTCGAGTTGGTGAAAAAATTTATATTACTAACAAATTAACTAAAAAACCAATATCAAGCCTTGGATTATTAGCAATATACATTAGTGCATCTATTGAACTAACATATAATTCTTAAAGACCAAGAATTTCTTCATTATCTTCTCTAAGATGAAAATTATCGTTGTTTACATCATGTGATCGAATAACCATTGGACTACTCAATGGATGTGGTTTGTCCATATGATTTCGTTTGAGAACCTTTACTATTGTGTTGCTAGCATTCCTTTAATTTGATTGATGAAGAAATATCCAATTTCCTAAGTGTTCAATTTGTAAAACAAGATAGAATTTTATTTTTCCAAGGTCTTTCGTTTCAAATTCCCTTTTCAAATATTCTATTGCTTTTAGAAGCTCCTCGGGAGTTCCAATAATATTCAAATCACCCACATAAATAGCGATTATGAAAAATTCATATCTAGATCTCTTTAGAAAAAAACATGGATAGATTAGATCATTTTTATATCCTTCTTTTTACAAATATTCACTAAGACGATTATACCTCATGTGTCTAGGCTGTTTTAATTCACACAAAGATCTTTCTAACTTAACTTAAAAAATTTCCTGAGAACCTTCATTATATATATATATATATATATATTACATTTCATATAGATATCATTATCAAGTGAGCCATATAAGCAAGATGTGATCACATCCATTAGTTGCATATCAAGTCTTTCATGTATTGCTAGACTAATGATATATTGAAAAATTATTGCATCCATCACATGATTTTATATTCAATCATAATTGATTTCAGTTCATTAATGGATATGGTTAGTAGTCTAATGAGTAATTCCTCATTATTGAAAACCTGATGGATATATGCACTTAAAATTACTCTCTATTTGCTAAATAGGATTTTAATTAAGGCAATTCCTAAAACTTCTTTTGAGTTGTGAACTGGAAGGAAACCTAGTATGAGGCGCTTGCATTTATGGGGTTGCCTAACACAACCATGAGTTTATAATCCACATGAAAATAAGTTAGATTCTTAAATGGTGAGCCGTTAGTTTGTTAGTTACTTGGAGAAATCCAAAGGGTAAAAGTTTGTTTATCTAAACCATAGTTTATGAATTGTTAAAGCAGCTAATGCTTAAGTTATTGAAAATGGAGAAGTTAGTGGGAGTGTTGAAAAAAGTAATGTGAATATTAATGAAGGGCTGATGTCCATTGTCCACACCCATACAAAGTGTTTTCCTAGTACTGAAAGAACAAAATGATCCTTTGCAACATTTAAATGAATCATCACCTCATAAAGAAACTAAATTATAATGAGCTGATATAAAGAACCACGTGAAATAACTTAAATAAACTTATAAGGACAAGAAAGTTAACTATTCCTAATGATTAGGTGGTTTATTTGCAAGAGTCATAATTTGATCTTGGTAATTATAAGGATCCTAATTCGTTTTCACAAGCCATTAAAATTGATAAGTCTAATAAATGGATTAATGCCATGAAAGATGAGTTAAACTCAATTGCATAAGATAATGTCTAGGATCTCGTTGAATTGCTAAAAAATGTTATTAAAAAATCCGGTGTAAATAGGTATTCAAACTTGACTCAAACAGAAATATTAAATGATATAAAGCTAGATTTGTTAGAAAGGGATATAGTTAAAAGGATAGCATTAATTATAAAGAGAATTTTTAACCTATCTAAAAAAAAGACTCATTGAAAATTATTATGAGATTAGTGGCTCAGTTTGATTTAGAATTACCTCAAAATATGAACTTAGCTAAGCTTCTCCACAATGGTACATTGAGTTTATCAATAACATAAAATCTTTTAGTTTTTACTCGGCAATGGTATATTGAGTTTAATAATATTACAACATCTTTTAGTTTTTAGGAAGACACTGTTGATCAGTGTATTCATTAAAATATCAATGGGAGTCAAATTTTATTTTTCTACTTCTATATGTTGATGATATTCTACTTGCTTTTAATGATTTAGAAATGCTCCATGAGACTAAGAATTTGAAATAAAAGATACGAAAGAGGCATTCTATTCGTAGGAATTTCAATATTCTGAGATGAATCATCAAGCTAGTAAAACTGTCTTATATCGAATATATTAAAAGAATTCTTGAGAGATTTAATATGAACAAATGTTCAACAAGATTTGTTCAAATACAAAAAGAAGATGAATGTCTTATACAATATTCAAAAAATGATGTGGAAAATAAAGAAGTGGAATTTATTCTATATGCGTTTGTTATTGGGAATTTGATGTACTTACAAACATGCACGGGACCCAGTATTAACTTTGTGGTCAAAATGTTAGGTAGATGTCAAAGCGGTCCTGGTATCAACCATTAAAAAGCTATAAGGAAAGTGTTGAGGTTTCTTTAAGGAACAAAGGATTATATGCTCATATATAGAAGATCTAAGACACTAGAAGTGATTGGATACATGAACTCAAACTTTGTTGGATGTATTGATGGTAGAAAGTGATTATTTAATTACTTGTTTCTACTTGCAAAAGGAGCAACTTTATGGAAAAGTGTTAGATAGTCTACTGTTGCAGTAACTATGGAAGCAAAATTTCTAACTTATTTTGAGGTTATAATTCATGCATTATGGTGGTGGAACTTTATTTCAGGACTTGTGGTTGTGAAAACCATTGCTAAGTTACTAAAAATTTATTGTGATAATTTTGTAACAATTTTATTCTCCAAGAATGACAAGCACTTTAATGCTACTAAACATGTGGAGTTGAAATATTTGTCGTAAAGGAAGAAGTTTAAAAACAAAGAGTGTGTATTGAACATGTAAGATTGATCTTATGATTGTGAATTCATTATCTAAATCCTTACTACCATAGACATTTAGAAAACATGGTCAAAGAATTGGTCTTGGTTGTATTGATGATTGATATTATGATGTTTAACACTCTTGAGCTTAATAAAAGGTTTCTGACATTGGTAATTTTTTTAATTCATTATATTTGCTTAAACATGATGTTATTAAATAAGAAATGAGTCTGTCAAAGGTTAATGTGCATCTTTATAATATTATGTATTGTTTATGATACTTAACTTGATGAATTACTAGTGTAGTAGTATATGGAGGTAGATATGGTGTATAACCACCACAACCCTCATTATGTGATTTATTATGTTGAGGTAAAATTATGATGATATTAAGAGATTTGTTTATGTACACTTAATGCTTACACTATTAAAATAAAGTTTTGGATTATCGAGTTAAGTGGGAGAATGCTGGGATGTGACCTTATTCCTTATTTAAATTAATGATAATTGTTAGTTCCTATTTGGTTCATATTAATTATTTAATAGTGGAACAAATCTCAACTATTTATTTTGGTATTTAATGGACATACTATATTAAAAGGTCATAGATATATAAGTTGGTCCTCTTTCTACCTATTATAAAAAAAAAAAGGATCTCCATCAAAAGGTCTTTGTGGTATAAAGGAAGGTTAAGAGAGAATAACCAATTTGATAAAGAAGATGATGTGTCTAAAATGCAAGGTATAGTGATCTCGAATAGGCACGTAGCGAACCTCAAATTCAAATGCTTAAACAAAATAAAAATGATGTTTTATGGGTTTTTGAGTGTTTGTGAAACAAGAAATAAAAGATATGGATGGCACTATTATTGGATATGACTCACCAATAATAATCCAAACTACACTCGTTCTCACCCGATATTAGTGAAATTGAATGGTGTGTTCGCCACAATCTAATCGGATTGATAAGAACAGGTCGTTCGCCATCATCACAAGGATCGTTAAGAACAGGATCTCGCCACAATCAAACAATTGATTGATAAGAGTAAAAATAGAGAAAGAACTCTCCAATAGGTTTTCAATATCTCAAAAGCTTCTCAGTCTCAACACAAAAAGGGGTATTTATAATAGTTCCCCAAAAACCTGATTAATGACAAAAGGACTAATTACTAAATATGATAATAAAGATTAATAACTATGACAATAACTTTCTATATCTAATTATCTTAATATGAAAGCTAATCAAATGACATTAAAGACTAATAGATATGACATTAAAGACTGACAATAACTACTAATAAAGATGTCTAATAATAATTATAAACAATAAAGACTAAAAACTAAAAGACATCATGACATGAGGAGAAAGTTGTTGACCTTTCATCTGCTTCAACTATTGCAACTCAATTAATGGTAAATTGATGCACATCATTCTCACAGGCTTGTTGAAGTTTTGCCCTCAAATCTTGTTGGAAATATATCAACCCATATGAAAAATAGACCTACAAAACTTAAAAATAGTTGAATAAAATTTCCCGGCGATGCTCAGCTCATATTCTTTCCCCAATCCTTGATGTGTAAATCTTTTCTTGAATGGTAGTTCCCAATCAATGCACCATCCTAGATCCCATATATAATTTTCGTACACATTCGTATAGAAGCTCTCCACCATTAAGCTACCATACAGATGATGATATGTGGACTTCTCAGCACAAAACAAGAATTCATCACGAAGGCTACATTCATCCAATTTAACAGTAAGAGAACTCAATAATATTGGATTATCATGTTCGGTGCTTCCTAGTGTCAAGGAAAGTGGCTCAAATCTAGGTTCACACATTTCAATAGGCAACTCTAAGTCATTATCAATTTGTATAGTCTCTATAACATTGATATTCTCTATATTATCCACATCAGTTGCACTCTTATCAATACTTTTGCCAAATTCCTCTTCATCAATTTCTTCTACAACTTCAGTTCCACCATCTCCATATATAACTGTAGGAATCCTTTTAGTTTCATGAATATCGATGACAATGGTTTCTTCAACCATCACAAAAGTTTCATGTTGTTGCACTTGACTCTCAATTTCATCTTCTTCAACAATTATAGGAACTCCATTGACAAGTTTCACCGCATATTCATTTGAACATTGAATTTCAAGATGTCCACGACCTAAGCATCTTTTACATTTGAGTTTCTAATCATCATCATCACCTATCTCAATAGATTGAGATACTACCTGGGGATTAATCAATGGTGGTTGATTATTTACATGCTTTTGTACCGTAATTATTTGATCCATCTTTGTCATCACGTTGTTCATCATCATAGCCAATTCCTGCATCTGTTCCGCCCATGATTTTCCACCATTCATGATGTTAGATATATTCGTCGTTGTGTACTCGATGACCCAATCGTTGTAAGCTCTGATACCAAAATATGATGTGCCTAAAACGCAAGGCACAGTGATCTCGAATAGGCATGTAGCGAATCTTAAATTCAAATGCTTAAACAAAATAAAAATAATGTTTTATAGGTTTTTGGGTGTTTATGAAACAAGAAATAAAAGATATGGATGGCACTATTATTGGATATGACTCACCAATAATAATTCAAACTACACTCGTTCTCACCCGATATTACGTACAAGTGAAATCGAATGTGTGTTCGCCTCAATCCAATCAAATTGATAAGAACAGGTCGTTCGCCATGGATCGATAAGAACAGGATCTCATCACAATCAAACAATTGATTGATAAAAGTAGAAATAGAGAAAGAACTCTCCAATAAGTTTTCAATATCTTAAAAGCTTCTCAGTCTCAACACAAAAAGGAGTATTTATAATAGTTCCCCAAAAGACCTAATTAATGACAAAAGGACTAATTACTAAATATGATAATAAAGATTAATAACTATGACAATAACTTTCTATATCTAATTATCTTAATATGAAAGCTAATCAAATGACATTAAAGACTGACAATAACTACTAATAAAGACGTCTAATAATAATTATAAACAATAAAGATTAAAAACTAAAAGACATCATGACATGAGGAGAAAGCTGTTGGCCTTCCATCTGCTTCAACTATTGCATCTCAATTAATGGTAAATTGATGCACATCAGAAGAGGTGTTGTTTCTTAATTTCTACAAGATCATGGCATATTCTCCATCAAATACATAATATTATAACATAATTGTTGTAGTAATTTGTTTATTTAAGAACCTTCATTCATGATGTTTTATGAATGAAGATTAAAATTTACATGTAATATTATATACTATAGAGCATATATATATATTATAATATAATATAACAAAACATACATACATATATATATATATTATGTACATGCACTTTATATACATATATGTTATATGGGACAATGTGAAAAATGGTACCTGAACTTTTGCAAGAAGTTCAATTAGATACTTGAAGTTTGGTTTTGAATAATTTGATACCTAAAGCAAGTTTTCACATACATTTTTCCTACATAACACAAAAACTTGCTTCAAATACCAAATTATTCAAAACCAAACTTCAAATACGTGATTGAACTTTTTACAAAAGTTCAGGTACCATTTTTTATATTAACCCTATGTCATATATATGTAATTGAAAATATATATACAACTATATGGGATTATAATATTATATCCATATATCACATGTATGTACTTCATATCATATTATATAAATCAATAAATTAAATACAATATACAAAATATGGGTCTTTTTGTTTCATCCGTTTCTAGTTGTTTTGACATCTTATTTTTATTGTTTTCAAATAAATGTTTTTTTAAAAAAATATAAATGAAAAAAAGACATTTTTACTTATAAACAGATCAAACAGATCAGATACAAATAAGATACATATAAAATAAAAATACAGATCAGATAAAGATAAAAATTAAATAATCGAAACAAACCCTATCACAATAGATGATATAGTATGACAAATACTTATATATAATATGAACCCCTTGTTTGTGCATGCATATGTTTATGATGATATCTTTATTCATATAATATGGCACATGTGACACTACACTACAATACACTATGCTACACACACACACATACACATATCATATCGTGTATCATATATTTAGTATATGTTATGACATTGTGTGTCATATGTCATGCCCCCATTAAGGTCAATGATGTTCAGTTTCGCCACATATAACACTTAGACATTATACGTAAGCTACCATAAATTATTTGTTAATCGTGATCATTTGTAAATCAATTTTAGATTTTGAAATCGTATGATTTGGTTTTGAAAGCATTTGATTAAGCAGCGGAAAAAATAACAAAGTATCAAAGGTAGGTAAAAATCAGTATAAGGCATCTGATAAAAGTTTTTTCACAACTACGGGCATAAATCAAGCCCTCAAAAGAGAATAGAAGTTTGAAAAGATAACTAGTACTTTTATTTAAGAAAAGCACATAATCTTAAGTTCTTAGCTACTCCGCTCGTCAATAAGCTCATACTGATCCATCCCATACCCGAGACACGCGTAAGTATCGAAGTTGAAATCACCAACACTTGAAAAATAAAAGAATGAGCCAAAACTTAGTACACAGCAATACAATTACACGCGATATGGCTTGCGCACCTAGACTACATGCAATGCAACAACCAACAGTTTAAGGTTATCATTTAAGGCGATTTAAACAACACGAAAACACTCATACTCCAAACAATAGGCCATAGGAATATGGGGATCATGAGTAGCAGCAACCGATCAGGAGGTTGATATAGGTAGTCCGAATACCTATATCTCTTATAAGAACATCTTATACTAGCCTTATCTAGGGTTCATAATCATTATGCATCTCTTCTTCTCTCAATCCATACTACAATCCAACTTAACATGTTCTATATGTGAACTAGAATGTATTACTTCCCTTCGAGCCTAAGTAGACATTATCTAAATACCATTTGCTCCATCAGTTGCACGATGAGGCTTAAATGCCTAACTATCGTGTTGGCACTATCTAACAAAGTTATTGCTCCTCAGACTAGATTAAATTATAGAAGTACACTTAAATAATTAATTTTACTATCTTTAAGTATCAGTTCATTTTAATATGTCTACCCTAGTAAGCAACATGCAAGTCACTGCATACCTGATATCGAAATAGTAGATGACAGAGGATCACAAGTAAGACAGTAGGTTGATTGAATATCTATTGAAAAATGTTAATTTGTATAAGTATTGAGTATACAAACTAAGGATTCAAGTCATATTAATCAGAAAATTAATGTAAGGTCTTGTGTAGTATAAAGCCTTTAGTTTATAATTAAATTGAATTCATTTAGGGTAACTAGACTCAGGTGATTTAGACTAAGCCGATGAATTCGGAAATTGAATTTATTATTCAGATGTATTAGGCTTTTAGGGATCTTAGGTTAGGCCCAATAAGAAATTTTCCAATTGTTTCACTTTTTAAGGTAGTAGGCTTTAAGGTATATGAATTGAGCCTATTAAGGAATATAAATATTAAATTAGATGGAATCGAAATGTATTTTGAATTTAGGTCAAATTAGAATAATATTAATTATTGGAAATAAGAATTATGCTCAAGCCCACTTGGAATTTAATTTAGATTGTAATTAAACTATTGGGCTTTCTAATATCCTATATAGGTCCACTAAAGATATTTAGGGCTTTTTGGCCCATAGAAAGAATTTGAGCCCAATTAGGTATTTCAATACCTAGAATTGATAATTGACTTAAATATCTTAGTAATAAGCCTAACTAGAATAAGTAAAGGTATTGGACCCATATTATGGAATTTAAGCCCATAAAACATAAAGTTATGTATTGTCTATATTTTGAAGGTCTAGGCCCTAAATAGCTAGGAAATACTTGTTAGGATTTAGTTTGGGCCTATTTAGTGCAAATCGGTCTAGTTGACTAGAAATTATATTATTGAACCAAGGGTTGTGTTTCCAGACCACTTTTATCTAATTAAGCCTATTGGTAGTTATTTCATCAAATTGGATTCTATTTTAAAAATTAAGCCCATAACCAATTATTAAAACCTAAAATTATTAATATTAGCCAAGTATGAGCTAAATTAATTTCTAAGTCAATTTTAGGTTGTTTAGGTCAAGTTGGACCTATTCTTACTATCTTGGCCAATTTTAGGTCATTTATATCAAACTAATCATATTTCTAGTAAGGATACACACTTGAATTATTTTAGCCTATTTAAACATAAAACAATTACCAATTCCATTTGATAGTCCTTTAAACCCTAATGGCACTTATGGTACGCAAGAATGAGCCGGAATGGAATTCTAATTCCAAATTCTATTCCCTTTTCCAATATTTGGAAGCGTTTTTAGAAGACAGAATTGTGATTTCTTAGAATCGACGATTTAGGCTTTGAAGGGGAATTCGATTCCACCTCTGAGAAGGCGGAATCGCGATTTCATCCACTCTTATTAATTATATGTAATGTAATTATTTTTTTATCCTATCTTTAATTCATATTTTGCAGTTATTACTAAGGATATTCTCAATAATTACACTTTTTAGCCATTCCATTTCATGTAATCTTTCAAACATAGGAATTGATTTATCATTTCCAAACTCATTCTATTCCATTCCTTCGTAATAAGAACTCCATTATAGCCTTATTCATTCAGCGAAGTAAACGAACCATATTATCTATTAGGATTTTGATAAAGAAATGGGTGTGTAGTGTTTTGAGGTTTATTTTGAGAGAAAAAGGAAGATAAATTTTTTATTGATTTTGGAGGCTAAAGATTGTGGTTACATAAGGTTTTTTTTAGGCTTTTGTAAAAGAAAAGTATGGTAATGAGTAGTACAAAAGGTAACTCTTTTAGGGAAATTCGTAGAGCATTTTGAAGGGTTAAAATGGATAAATATATTGAAAAAGATTCTACTGAAAATTTATATGGATACGAATAAAGATGTGTTAGGTTCTAGAAGATTATTATATGGGTTTAAAGATGAGATGGTTAGTGGGTTGGGTTGGCCATTAAGTTAAGGTCTTAAGATGTAATTAGACATTAAATGGACTTAGAAAATAGCTAGATTAATTTGGGAATTTAATTTTGCAAATTTGAAAATGGTGAAATAAATTTAGCTAATTAGGTGGTTAGATATCTATTTGATTAAATTTTAATGTGTTAAGAAATGCAGGTATTCAATTTGAAGAAATTTGTCAAAAAGTGGGAAAAATAGGAAAATTGTAAAATTACAATTTAGATGGATGGCCAAGTTAGTATTTGGGTTTGGTTTAATTTATTTGGCATGAGATGTAGTTCGAAATTAATTACTAGCTTAGATTTTTTAATTCACCTAATTATGCTTAAATTTCTAGTTTAGATTCTAATTTAATTCAAAATTTCTCATATTACTATGTAATTCATATTTTCATAATTAACCTAATAAAATTCAGGATGTTTCATTATATGTCAATTGTGCTTTTATATTTGAATATATATATATTTCATTATTATATTATTAATTATAACACATTATACATACTAATGTTATCTATAACATTCCTATATTGAAGGTATTTTTAATAAAAATATTATATAAAATATTATGTTCCATTATAAATATGCTACACCTAAATATAAGGAAAAGGAAAATAATATATGTAATTTTTAAAAATTACAAAAATGCTACTGGTGTAAACCCCCGAATTTTTCAAAAATGATTTTGGAATACCAAATCGAAACCCTAAAGCCTGACCCAAGTTGAAACCGAATCTTAAACAATTTCGATCATGGGACTTCATAAGAGAAGATTCGTTAATCATTCGGCACAAAATCCGAGCATGAGAAAGTCCATCTAGCCGATCCCTAAGGTAAACCCCTCAATTTCTAGGTTAAAGTTGGATTAAACCCTAACCCTAGTCAAATCGGAGTTTCAAAAGTCAACAAAGATCAAGACAATCCAACAATTTCAACTCCGGCAATCCCGCGCTCTCAAACCTTAGAAAACGAAATTGAGCTAATGGCTTATAAGAGTTCGAATAAAATGAGGTTATATAAAAATATCATATTCGTGAATTTTGAGTGTCCTTTAGACTCAAACGAGATCAGCTCTCAAAAAGTGTGTCTCGGAGCTCAGAATAATAAAAATATTCCAATAACACCAAAAGACTCGTAATTAAATAAGGATTTCGAAAATATCAGTTTTAGAATTTTTCGGTAACTAAAAATATCATATATAGCTTGTTTACGCGCATTTTTATTACTACTGGTATTTTATTTGTCTAGTTTACTATTCATAGTACTATTCCTATTATTCATTACTATTTCACTATCTGTACTTTTCGTATACATATTTCTTACTATATATATACCTATTTCCTTACTTTTTACATTTCCAATACAACTTTATTCACATCAAACCTTACACATTACTTCTTTTCATTACAAAAATACAAAAATTAATTAAATCACCCTCTCTTTCCCCTTCCATTACCACCGACCCTCTTCTCTCTTTTCTATACATTATTTCTTTTTCAATTTAATTTATTACATCAAAATTTCACTCCAAAATTCTATAAATACCCCATTCCTCCTTCATTCTTTCATACATCCACTTTACATAACAAAACTCTACCAAAATTCTCTCTCAAAACTTCTCTCCAACCATTTCCTCTCAAAACACTCTCTACCAATTTCTACTCTTCAAGAAAAGTAACAAAAACACACTACCCATTCATCTCTTTTCAAATCCTCCATTAAACCTTAGGTAAAATCTTACCTATATTTCTTTATCATGTTCATACAACTTAGCATGAGCATAGTATATGTTTCTTAGACTCATATGAGTTAAAGCAGCAATAATATGTTCATGTTTTGTTTTTGCTCAAGTTCATATTTTACATTATGTTATTATGTTGTTGTTATTATTGTTATTATTATTTTTGCTCTAATCTAACTTCTATATCGTATTATGTATATTATGTATATATATTTCTTTAGAGCATATAAGCTCACTTGTTATTTATTTATTTTTATGCTTCGCAATTTATTTATTTACTTGTTTTATGCAATTTATTAAGACTAATCTTTCTAGTCTTAGACTTGTCCATATCAAGTCAAAATAATTTTCTTTCTTTTCTTTTCTTTTCTTTTCTTTTGAGACTAGTCTATTCTTAGTCCCGGGTTACCTTGATGAAGCTAAGGCTCCCAATATATGATCGGGATATCTTGATGAAACTAAGGTTCCTAATGCTTGACCATATTTTTATTACGAGTATTTCTTTCTATTATCCTTACTTTTACATTGCTACATGATCATATTCATGCATGATTAGAATGTTGTTGTCTTAAATAAAAATAAAAATGGGTTCTTTCTTAAACAAAGGAAAAGTGAACTAGATTTCTTAACAAAGGATTTTTCAACAAAAAGTCTAAGTATTGTTTTTAATAAATTCTTCTCAAAAGCTTAAGTAAGTTAATCATAAGTTTTAAAGTATTAGTGCTCAAGATTTCTTCAAATAAAAAGGAACTCATTTCTTTTATAAATCAAAACTAAATACTCCATAAAGATAGAATTTTTAGCATTGAACTTAATATTTCAACTCAACCATATCTTTTATAAAACTTAAATAGGTTCACTATAGAGTTCGAAAATCACATACTAAGAAAGTTCTTCAAAACTTAAATTTTATATGTTATTATTCTCTTTTCAAAAATTAAAATGAAATTTTACTAAGATATAATATTGACAAATCTTTATTAAGAAAGTTTTTCTTATAAATTTGTCTAAAAGGAATTATTCTACCACTTGACAAATATTAAGAATAAAACAAGTTTTTCAAATCAAGGTAAAATCAACTCACTATTTTAGAAACCAACTTAGAAAAATGAAATTTGCCAAGCAAGTAAAGTTTAAAGGTAAACTTATGAAATATCAATATTGAGACAACACTACAAAAATCATGTATACAATATGAGTCTCTCTCTCTCTCTCTATATATATATTATAATATATATATATATAGTTCAAAGGATTTTTCCACTATATATATATATATATCCATATATTTTGCTTACGGATTTTTGAGTAAAGTGAAGTTTGGAAAAATCATATTTTGTAAACTATAAATTCGTAACTATTCTGTACCATAGTATTTTCCAATCCAAATGGCTTTTTATGACAAAAATAACCTTAGAAATGGATAGACTTTTTTGAGTAGGTAGAAAACGGTATATTATTTGCGCAATTTCTAGTTAAAATGGCTAAGTTATGGCCATTTTAAGTTGAAATTACCTTCTATACGAATTTTAATGATCATATGACAGTTTTTGATAAGTACCATAGAATCAACAAGAAATACTCATTATAGGTATTCTTCTTGATTAGATGATCCCAAGGAGGAGTATTCATATCCAAAGGATTATTTTGATTAGTGGAATTACCGATCGACTCCTTTATAAGAAGAATGTGTCCTCATGGTCGAGTGAGTTTATTTTCTACCTTTTACCTACTTTCTTGTGCTTGTAGGTAGAGGCACTAGAAGTAGGAAAAGATGAAAATGAATTATGTATGATAATATTGGTTGAAAGAATGCTAAGCATACCGAGACATAAATAGTTGTTAATTAACTTGTGTTTTACTATTATTATGTTGGAGTGTGTGCAAATTTTGTGATCACCTTTAAATTACTCTAATCATATGTTATCAGTTATATTAATTGATTCATACATAACACGTAGTTAGTTTCATCTCATGAGTTACTGTACTCGATGGGACAACAGTATAGTAGCCAGGTTTGTAGGAGCCATAAATCTGCAAGATGGGTGATTAGGAGACTGAAAGAACTATTTCAAGATGGGCGAGTAGGCGCCTGAAATAAACTACATAAGTTGGATTTTAAAGATGGGTTTTAAAGAGCCTGAAACACCTAACCCTAAATGGAGGGGTAAAATCCATTCAAACATATAATTTCCGGTAGATCATAGTATTGCTTGATCACTTGCTTGATGTATTCATTTGCTTGTTTAATAATTTGTTTGAAATTATTTATACAAGTACGTTGATTCAGGAATATTCTCACTAAGGTAGTTATGCTCATACTCCAATAGACCTTTGTTGTAACAGGACTAATATCTATTATGCTTTAGGACTATATATACCGAGTGGGATTATGTTCTAAGGAGCTTCTGGAAATCTTTTGAAGATCTTAGGCTAAATATTCTTTAATTGGTGTTAAAACTTTCGTATATTATGATTCTTTGGAGATTTATAAGGGAAAAGCCCCTAAGATAATGTAAGGATTATATTCTTATAATGTTGAAATGAGATGGTTATCTAGAATTCTTGTATGATGTATTTACTATCTCGAACTATACATCCCATCGTGTCTCCTATTGTTGTGATAGACGACTTATATAGGTATTGAAACTTTCGTATGACTTCGGGAAGTCATTCTTAAGTTTTAATACTGTATGTGACGGACTACTACGTTTAGGGTACCCTTTGGGGCGTGACAACTGGTATGGAAATAATCTCAATTTTAGACAATATCACCTCATCTCTCCAAGAGACGAGATCTTGAACACATGCAAAAATCTCATTTCTTGGAAAGACGTGGTTACTCTCTACAACTATGACCATAAGGCAACGAGAGAATGCTAAAACTCCATGGAAATTCTATTTTCTTAATTGAATTTCCTTTTCTGGTCTTCCTTTTCAATTTGGTTACCAGTCTAATAGCTAGTGTAGAGGTCAATACTGGTTATAGTTGTCACTATTTTTCAAGAGCTAAATCACCTTTAACATGTCCTTCTCCATCCACCACCTCCACCATGTTCGTAACCACCGCCCCGACCTACCTCTACAGACTCTATACCTTCCTCATCCCCACCCAAAATCGTGTCGCTGCTTCCCAGTCCTATCCTCCTTTCTATATCCAATGCCTTAACACTGGTTTCGAGTTCATCAGAGATATTGGAGGACATCAGCTTGTATGTTGGTTAAGAGGCCAAAAATGTGGGGACCAAGAGTGTGGGGAAGGAGGAGGTAGGGGGCTACGTGGAAGTCGGAGGTCTTGTATGTAGAGAGTAGGGAGTTGAGGAGATGGAGGTCAGTAGTAGAGCGGTGGTAGTGGTGGTTGTGATTAAAGTGCATGGAAAGAGAGAAGTAGAGGGGGCAACGAGGATGGATGCATCTTTACACTTACCTCGTCTCTTCAAGAGACGATGATGTTCCATATTTCTAAGACCTCGTCTTCTTAGCGACATCAAAAAGTGAGGTTATATTGTTTAAAATGGGATTATTTTCATCTCAGTAGTTTTTTTATAATTTTTTTTAAAGTATAACTATTATTTTCCTTTCCTCTAAATATAGTGTTGGATATTTTCAAATATAATAATAGATTGGTCATTCGATTTTAGGCTATTCTTGCATGCTAATTGTGACAGGAATGATGCTATTGATGTTAACCTCCTTGATATATTTGGTATAGTTGTTGTCTTTGTTGTACATTGTTGTAATAGAGAATATAAACTAAAATTACAAAGAATATTACACATGAATTTACAACGGCACAATTGTTTACATCTTTTTACAAGTTGTATAGAATTTTACAACTTTCATAAATTTGAGGAACTTTTCAATAAATTTGCAATAATTTTGGTTTTCCTTGGCAGACGACTGGACCAATTTCAATAAATTTGCAACTTCTAATAATTTGGTTTTCCATCAAGATTAGTTTCACGAATGGTAGCTGAGTTTTGACAAAATATGCAATGTATTTGAACTTTGAAATTGATCAATTTAATACTTAAACTTTGTAATAGATTAATACATGAAATAACTTTTTATGCAAGCCAATAGTACCTCTGTTAAGATTTTTCAAGTACTAAGTTGATCAATTTCAAAGTTTTTTAGATATCAAATATATAAAATATGTAAGTAATATTTTTATCTACATTTATTTCTTTTAGATTTCTTCTTGTCTTATGAATCAAATGTCAAGTAATAAATATAAGATCTAGATAACAAACTTAATTAGGATTCAGGAATTAGATGGTTATGATGCTAATTTTATCATTGTATTAAAGCTAATAATTCTTAAGTTGGAACCCTTATCTAACAAACGTTAGAAAAGAAAATGCTTCTTTCCATTTTCCTAATCAATTCATGCATCATTACTACGTCGATGGCTCGTTAGTGATGATATGTCGATACTTTGGTTATGAGTGTATTAACATTAGCAATTATCAAAGGCATTCTTTTTGCTAGGACTACAAATGAGCTAAGTTAAACATGTTTAAAAATTATCAAGCTCAAGATTTGAGGGCTTTTTATCAAATTTGAAATTGAAGCTCAAACTCGGTTTGTTTAAATAAACAAATTTTATTTCAAAATCAAGCTTGACTCGTATTTCATTTAAATGTTTCTTATCATAGTTTTTCTCGAGTCTAAGACTAATAAATAAGATCTACAATATATATATATATATACATATATATCAAGTAGAAATTGATTTTTTGATTGTATATTTATATATAATATATCATAAATACGAAAATTGCAAGCTTGATAATGAGTTTGTTTAGGAGCCTACTTGTGAGTCTGTTTATGAGTTGGCTTATAAGCATAAATTGGAATTTGAGTTCCATTTATTTAGATTAATAAATTTTATTTTGAACTCAAAGTCAACTCGTTCAATAATTAAGATCGAGTTAAGCCGAACTCGAATAGCTCCTAAGTGTTCGACTCATTTGCTGCCCCACTTGTTGCATCATAGGACCAATAGAATGGCTTTTTTTTTTCTTTTTTTGTCATTGGAAAAATTAAAAGCAACTAAAGTGCGTTGGTTTTACATTTGCTCAACCGTGTATATATTGCAAATACATATTTGCTTTATATACATATAGTCTCCTATTCTTAAATAAAATCAAAGCCTTTTAAGCACCTAAAATTTTAAAATCTATACTTTCAAATCCTATTTTATTATTTTACAGTTGAATAAAATAATAAAAACATATTAAATTTTAAAAAATCATATAAAATCTATGGCAAATTGGCGTTGTAAAAGTTCAGATGCGTTTTTTTAGATCCAGAGATTAATAGCTTAATTTAAAAAATTAAAAGCTAAACGCATATAAAATAATATATATATATATATATATTCACAATTTGCCTTATTTCTCTAAGACCATAAAAATACCTGGACCGTTTGATTAGAGGATTTTTCTCTTTTCTCTTTTCTTATGAAGGAATCCCCATGTATGTGTGTGTGTATATATATATGTAACTTAAAGGATTTTACTATAATCTATGCAAATGATGTTCGTGTTTTCTAAAAATGAACATTAATAGACCAAATAGAAAAAAGATATAGAAAGAGTAATTCAAAAGATAAATTATTATGAAGGTAAGGGTCAAAGAATACCCAAATCCTCCTTATTGATCTTGCATTAATGAAAGAAGTAGCGCAAAAAAGCCATGGTTAAAGCAAAAACTATTATAAAAACAGGGTTTACTAGAACAAAATTGAGGTGCTATACTTGTAATGAGGAAGGACATATGGCTAAAGCATGTCCTAAAAGGCAAAATAGTAATACTATGGTGTGTATTTTAGTAGAATGCATAAATAAAGATATATTAGCAATAGATGAAGACATGAGTGATATAGAAACAATCTATAGTATGGTATCAACAATAGATCCATAGGGAATGATAATAGAGGATCCTGATATAGAGGATGAAAATAATATCACAGGAATTTTTATGCATTTTATCTATTAGATCCCTTTCAACATATTGGTGTAAGGTATTTTACTTGGGATTCCTTCCCACATATCTTGTGCTCTATATGTTACTATAGAGAGAAGTGTATTTGACCATGTATCTTCATTGTTATCCATCATAGCATTTTCAAACACATGGGTTTGTTCTCCTATGGTCTCAATATCAAAGGAAATAGTGGTCTGAATAGATTGTGAAGCTATAGTTAAGTTTCATGAAAACACAAGCAGTAATAAAATGAGTAGAAGAAGATGGTTAAAGTTCGCAGACATAATCATAAACCAAGGATAGAATTTGAACACATAAAAAGAAAACATAATATGGCAGCAGTTTGCTCATATAATTGATTTTCTTTATATGAACTCTTTAAAATAATTTAGATTAATGATGGCCTTATGTATATGATATTTAACATGGGCTGGTACTTATCATTATGATTCTTTATGATCTCAACCTATAAGCTTTCATTACAGAAAGATCGAAAAGGAGGATTTGTTTATTCGTTGATCCTTACAACTATTGTAAATCCTACTCCATCACGACAAACATGTTCTTTTTCGACTATTTCTTGAAAAAGGATAAAGAGTTTCAAAAAATTCCTTCTAACATATTTTTTTATAAGCCTCTTTGCCTTTGGTGGTAATTTAAAAACAAATTCATCTTTTTGTTGACCAATTCAGTTTTATTAGAAATATTATAAGAATCACCCATTGTGTTATCATTCAATTTTCTATAATCTATTACCATCCTTGATTTTCCTCTAATGCAAGACTCTTATGTTGACTATCTAACATTTATATGACTCTTACTTCTAACAATTCTTTTATATGCATTTCATAATCTTGTCTATCTAAATTATCACATTCTATTGCTCTAGAATATTCTTAAATTAGGATTTATTATATATAATTTACATATTATCTTATTCCTATGCCAAAATCTTGAAAGATTTTCACAAATAATTTCTTCCTTTTCTAGGCTACTTATAATTTGATTTATTTTTTTCAAAGACCTTATCCTTTGCAGATCTTATCTCTATTCTTCATGTCGGTTGATTTCGTCTCGCTTAGTCTTTAATTCCTTCCATTTCTATGTCATGTGGGCTTGGATCATTTTCCTCATCTTCAAGATCTTCCTCTTCAAGAAGCTAACAAATTTTTAAGTAACCTAGTTTTATATTTTGGCTAGATTATGCATTTTTATTTAGCAAAAATAAACTTTGTTTTTGTGGAAGCAATGAGGTGAAAATTGAATTCTTCAAGAATGTCCATGTTCATTTTACATGCAACATAAGTTGTTCACTATGTTTCTAGATCATAAATTGATTCCATCTTGTATATCCTTTGCATTATGGAATAATTCCTTTTTATTGGATTTATCCATATCCTTGTTAATGCTGGATAACGATTTTCGCTTTAATTGTTTACCCCTACCATGAAGTCTTTTCCCATAGCATAAAGATCCTCCATTTTGGTATAAGAGCCATGTTATATTATACCTTAAAACTTTATTTATCAATTCCAGTTTATTATCTAGGTTTGTGTCTATTATTTGTTAAACTTCTGTTTATCTGTTTCAGTTTATTGTCTCATTTGTTTATTATCTAACTTTTTAAAATTCATTTCATAGTTTCTATTTATCTCATATCCAATTTTATTATATATTGTAGTTTTGTTCATACTCAGCTTTATTTTATTATCTTGCTTTATTATCGTCTTTTGTATTGACATCTTAATACATGTTCATATATGTTTAGATATTTAACTATTTATGATTGTCCAACTTATATTTCATGAAACTTATGCTTATATATATATGTCATAGAAGAAATATATTCTCTTTTTCTCAAGGTTCACAAAGATCGAGTAGTACTGGATCAAGCAATTCATTTCAAGGAAATATCCCTGATACACCACCTTCACTTTTCTAACCACTAAGATTAGGAAAAAAAAAAAAAAAAGATCATGAAACAGGGTTAACTGAAGTCATTCAAGGACCACAAGTGATGGTTGGTGACATAGCTTTATCTATCTTACCAAAAGACCACCTATGATCAAAGATGATACATATGCTGCATTAATAGATGGGGTCTGGTCCATAACCATAAAAGATGGATTCAAATACATAATTTGTTTTACCTTAAATAGATGTTTAGGCCAAATTGAAATGAGAAAAGGATCACAAGATGATATTCTCAAATCATCTCTAAGTCCACAGGATGAAACTAAATCCCAACCAAAAAGAAAGTTCCAAATGCATGGAGTAGCTTAAGGACATACTCAAAAGAATATTTTACCATTGGCTTGATGTGATTTCCTAAACTGCTGACTATCCCGATCCCTCTTAAAGAGGATTTAATGATTTAAACACTGCAATAAGTTGGGTTAAGCAAATATCGAAAAAGAAAATTATTTACATCAATCCAATATTTCTAAAGAATTATGTGCAAAAATAGGATTTGCACATTCAAAAGGAGGGTATCAAACTATTAAAAATGTGGTAGAACAACAAAGTAAATTTTCTGCCTTGGAGATAAAAAGTTTACCTAAAAGGAGTACAACTGAAAGCACAAAGGAACAAAAGGCAAGTTTTAACGAAGCATTCCTTCTATAAAGTTATAAAAGGGGAAGGACAGATGACGAAAAATATGAAATCACAAAGTTATTTTGATTTTTCAAAAGAGATGAATTTATCTCTAAATTATCATCAAAGGCAAAGAGACTTATAAAAAAATATGCTATAAGGAATTTTTTTGAAACCCTTTATCCTTCTTCAAGAAATGGTAGAAAAAGAACATGTTTGTCATGACGGGGTAGGATTTACAATAATGATAAGGGTCAAAGAATACTCAATTCCTCTTTGCCAATCTTGCATTAATGAAAGCTCACTGGTTGAGATTACAAAGAATTATAATAATAAGTTGCTACTGTCTAGTCCATGTTAAATATAATATATACAAGGCCATCATTAAGCTAAATTATTTTAAAGAATTTTACATAAAGGATAAAAATATACTTTGGCAACATTGAAGGATTATGGGCTAATAACTAAAATTGTGGGAACCTATCCATAATTTATGGCACAATTAGTAGGAGACTTGTTTCATGAAACAATTTCTACTTTGAGAGATATTAAATGAGAACATGAAAAACATGATATACATATTAAAAAAAATTTAAAACATATATATTTATTTTAATTATTGTATTGGAAAATAATCTAACTATTTCTTAAATATTAATTTAAATATGTATCATTTATGATAATGAAATTAGATTTCAACTATTGTGGTGTGTCACAAATAAGATAATTTTTAGGTTTCAATATTTAATGATACAAAGATTCTTCTTGAAATAGCCATGAATTCTCAATTTATATTTTATAACTGTGTTATTGAAACTATATATGATTTTGAAATGTGATAAATGTGATTTATATTAATGCATGAAATATGAGTTGTGTTGTTGTGTTAAAAATAAGTAAATACCTTAGAATGTTTAAATATGGAGTTCATAAATATTTAGTGCGTTAGAATATATGAAAAAAAATGATTAGAACAAGTTAAATTATGCATGTATTTAAGCTTACTCTTAGTAGAAATTTTTAGTTACAAAATAAACCCAAGACTACTTTTAATTATCCAAAAAGAAAGCTCATTAATTAACCAAAGCTAAGCCAATTAAAAGCCTTAATTTTGGTAGCCACTAAAGTCAACTAATGGATAAATATCAACTTCTAAAATTACAAAATTCGTCCAAAATTTTTAGATCAACATAACACACTCCAAAAAGCTTTAAAACCCTTTTTTCCTCTCCAAAAAGCTCTCCCATAGCCATATATAATTAAACCCTTCATCCTCTACAAATTAAACTCTCAAAGGCTTGCAACAAGACTCCTAAATCAAGGCACAAAGTTTTATAGTAAGTGTGTTTCTCTTGCTTTATATGTTTACTTTAATTATGCTTTTATTAGAATAGGATTTATATGTTAAATGGTGATGGGATGATTTTTATACTTTGATGGTAGTTTAAGTAGTGTTATATTGCTAGAGGAGTTTATGGTATGTGTTTTATATGAATTTGGAAGCGTTGGAATGGTTGTGTTAGGATGACAAATGGTTGAGTAGTTAATTTTGCAATGTGAATAGTTGAATGAAGAGTTTTGTTTGAAATGGTAAAAAATAAATAAATAAATAGATGTTTGATGAATTCAAAGTGAAGATTGTGTGTATTAAAAGGAGTTAGGATACATATGGGTTGAAGTATGGTGTTGGAAAATGTGTTTGGAGGAAGTTTGGAGATGAGAAATGTGGTAAAAATTTTGTGTTTCGAAACAGGGAGGTCTACAATTTTTTGAAAAATCTGTGTTGCAATGTACGCTATCCCAATGCCGTCGGCGTAGGAGTCAATGCTTCCAGCATACACAGCAATACTGTCGGTGTTGGGGGTATCCACGGGCGTGGACCATTCTCATGGAACTCTCGGAAATCTTGAAAAATTGGAGTTGCAGTCTACATCGCTCAAAGCTGCTGGCGTAGACCACAACACGGTCGGCGTATTGTTGAACGCTGCCAGCGATGGCAAGCGTTGAGTTTTTAGTGCAGAGTACATTGGACCAACGCTGCCAACGTTGAAGGCCGCATGTCCCTTGTAGTTTCCATTTTCAAAAACTTCCTCTAATATTTTTCAAAGCTTGTTATATGTTCAATTGAATTTTGTTGAATATTGTATGATGTTTAAATGCTTTGTAATGACCTTGTAATAATTTATTTGAATTTCTTTGATTGGTTATGTTTGAAACTCGTTGAGTTGTGCTTGAACTAAGTGAAAAATTCAATATTTTCTTTGTACAGTGATAGATCTTCGCTCGGCTAACCCTATTAGTTCCTGAGCTATTTTAGGTATGCAGTAACTTGCTTGATTCTTTGTTTAGCATAGACATCCTTTAAAATTACTTTAAATTAAGAAAATTTAATAATTGCTTGAATGAGTGTCTTTAATACCGTTGAATCTGGTTTGGAGAGCGATAACCTGCTCAAATTGGGGGCATGGTAATATTAGGCACTTAGACCACCCTTGTCATTTTGAAATGACTTTCATAAGTGGTTTAATGGGTAATTGATAGGGTATTCGGTATCGGTATCAATATAACACTTGCTTATTCTTAAAAGGATGTAATATGATTTAATTCAATGTTTATAGGAATACTTGAATTAGGCGATATTATGGATTGAGTTAAGTAACGTTGAGAAACGACTGTGAACCCTAAATGAGATTCCTTTTTCATTTTGGATAAAATTATCTAGGAGATATGAGTATCCGAGCCACTTATATCAACTCCCTAAGCGTCGTGATCGTTACTCAGGTTTCCCAGAAAATCCCTATTGTTTGGAGTTTGAATACTCCATCGTTTTCTGGTTAATTAAAGATTAACTAATAATTTAATGACTGTTGCATTTGCATTTAGTTTAAGCATGCGTGGATCACTTCGTATTTGTATACGTTACTTGTGTACTGGGCCTTTGACTCATATTTTAACTATTTTAGGTGGCGATCAAGATTAGTTTTACGCGAATATGGGTGTGGTATCGACTTTGAGGATTTCCTAAATGACCTAGAGGACTAGATATGACCATGGACCAGGATGGAATTCCTATGTTATAATAGACTAGTTATGAAATCTTTTGATGTTTATATTTGATGTTATAGCTTGAATTATCTTTTGTGGCTTTTGTATAAGGCTTGTAAGAAGCCTTTATTTGTAATATCTAAACTTAGCATATGTATATCATGAACTTATTTCTCTTGTAATATATGATGAATATGATATTGTGTTTTTATTACAAGCTTTAAAAACCAATAGTTTTAAAATTTGGAATTGAGTATTGAGGGTTTAGGAAAATAATTCTTCAAACACTTCTTCTAGGACAACCTTACATATAATTTGGTAGATTATATGTGGTTGGGGAGCCGTTATCACCTATTTTTATTATAGGAGTGCTAGCGAGTCCTTACACTTCTTTTTCCCAATAATCTTATTTATTAACCCACTTATATTGCTTAGTTGAAATTTTGCCTCATAGTGGGACAACATAGTCTAATTTTGTCAATTTAATATATCATTGTAATTCAAAATAATTTAAAATAACTAGGCTAACATATTATTATAGTTTTTTTTTATAATAATTAATTTCAAATATTACTATTTATATTCTAATTAATGATAAAAAAACATGCAATGTTAGAATGTGCTTTTTATATTAAGAACGAGAAAAAAAATTTTCTAACTTAACCAAACCCCCTTTTTCAATTCGATAAAATTGCTAGTTGGACTATATAATCAAGTTCAAATTTAAAAGAAAAATTGAAGTGAACCGCACCCATCCTTATTTTACAAATTCGGTTATAAATAAACCCGACTTTTAATTTTTATGTTTTTAATACAATCTTATCCCATGCCATTATATTTTACGTCATGTCCAAATGAAACGCGGTTTAGTTATTCGTTTTACTTGGACATCCCGATCCCATGTTGTAGACTTGTAGGTGCCGTGTCTTAAGTTATTTCCATAGGAATTTCGTCGAAATCACGTATGTCATCATTATTCATTAACCGAGCAGGTAGTTTCTTGGTAATTAAAAAGAAAAAAAAGCCAATGACTTTCTTGCTTCTGCTATTCTTCATAACGTATGGTCACCATCATTCACGGCAAAAAGGAGATAATCTGTTTCGCTAGCTTTTCTAGATGCATGCAAATAGGTTTTTTTTTTTAAATTTTTTTAATAAAATTATTTATTAAGAAATAAATATAGATAAAAAAAATTGACAGTTCTCATAAAAAGATAAAATATAAATAAAATATATATGCAAATTAGACATATTTATACGTATCATTTTGATATAAATACAGATATAAATGAAAAACAGACTATCCAAAAAAGTTTCTGAAAAGAACTTCTCACCTAACCATAGAAGAAACAATTCACATATAATATGAGGAAAATATTAGTACCATCTAAATATATTTGTTAAGAAATAAAATAGAGAAATTTCTTATTTTCTCATGAATTCGTTTAAAACCTTAGCAAATGCTTTGGAGTACCCCTTAACCAAAATTATGATATGTCATTTGAGTTTCAATGAGAAAGTATTCCCTCTCGGCTTATTTAGAATTTGTGCAACATTGTTCTTTCGGCTACCAAAAGAAAAAAAAAAAAAGGAAAAGGAAAAAGAAAGTCTAGGCATTAAAGGGGCGTCCTGTGAAGTAGGCCAAAGCAAGAGACAGAGCAGAACGTATTTTTCTGAGAAATTATAACATGATCTAGGTCCCTTGCCAGGACATTTCATGTAAAAACTTAACATTGATTTGCAAAATTCCCAGCAGGAACTTTGAACTATCTTGATGTTACGATCCCATATCGGTTCTACGAGAAATTATAGAATGATACTTAAGTCTAAAGGGTTGTTCCACCTAATAGACTAATCTTTTGAGTTAGGCTCTCCTTTTTGACTTAATACCTAACATTTGGTGCTCTCGTTGAGAGACCGACGCTAGCGGAAGAGACAACCTGAAAAAGGGTTATCTAGTTAAAAAAAAAAAAAAAAAAGAGCTAGAGATAGCCACTTAGAGTAAAAGTCATCCAGAGTGAGCCATCTAGAGGAGGCCGCCGAGGGTATCGGCTTCTCAAGGGATGGGCAATGTTACGATCCTACATCGATTCTATGAGAAATTGTAGAATGGTACTTAAGTTTAAAGGGTTATCCCACCTAATAGGCTAGTCTTTTGGGTTGGTATTGAGATTAACAACTTAAATTAGTTTGAAATATACAGGGGTTGAAAGATGTTGGATTTTGTTTTATTGGTTGACTCTATTATTGCATGTTTGGACAATGGTCTGCCCACTGCTTTGCTCCGAAAATTCTACATATGCGTCAAGGAAAATAAAATGTGCCAAAATGAACTAACTTTTTTGGCTTCGGGAATTAGAGAAATTATGATAAAACGAGGTAGCATATGGGACCACGAAAAAATAAAATAATTATCAAATTTTCATGCTACAAATTCAAAGTTATCATCGTATGTCTTGTTGTTTAGTAAGAGTACACAAGTGGAAAAACCTAGCGTCTTCGATCTTACCTTATTTTTTATCCATATGAATTGTTAAAAAAAAAAAAGTTCAAGGATGAGCTTATAATGATTAAAGGCCTGTTTGTTTCGGAGACGCATAGACGGTAAATAAACATTTTTAATAAATTATTTGTTAAAAAATAAATATAGATGAAAATTAGATGTTTGTACTATAATTAGATCAAATAAATTATATACAAAAAAAATACAGATGCAGATTAGATTAATCCTATTGGCTTGAGTTTAATTAATTAGACATTGTGTCTACAGTGGACATATGTTTTAGTTGAAAGCATTAGGGAAAAGAAAGTAATGGGTACAAGACATTATTAAACAATGATAAAAAGCAGTAAAGATGTCCCGCACCCTATATATATATATAAAAATATATTCCTTTTCTTACATGATTCCATTCATCATCATATACTCTTATACAATATAGAAAGAGTCAAGAGACCATAACTGTAGCCTATTTATCACTAATATTCATCAAAAGCTTAGTAATGGTCAATTATTTGACATGTTTAATAAACTTTATTATAAATATAATTTTACTTTTGGTTGACAAAATGTTACTCTATAATAATAATAATAATAATAATAATAATGGGAATCACAATTCTTCTAAAGGATCAGAGAATAACTATTCTTTTAAATTTGTGAAACATATTTTCATGTCTATCCATGAGATCTTTGAAATAAATAGTAAAAAATAACTATTACTTCTCTATTTTATTCTTTAAAAATTATAATTCTATTCTAACCTAATTCCATCCCATCAACCAAACATGCCGTAAGCTCCAATTTTTACATATGTTAAAGCATTCAAAATCAATAACTTGCACTAGTTTATTCTTTGTGAAGTATCTTAACTAAAGAGATATATAAAGAAGGGAATTTTCGTAAAAGATAAATAAATAAAGGATTTTCCTTTTAGACTTCAAATTTTAAAATGTTACTTTCAAAAACCTTAAATAACCTCTTCTTCTTTTTTCCATCTACCATTTCTCCTCTTTAAAGGTAGTTATTTCTCAAGAAAATACACCACGAATCTTTGATACATAAAAGGTGACGGAACAAGCCCTAGATTTTAAGGAATTATCAAGAAGCCTTGTGTTTTTAAGAAGTTGGTAAAATCTAGTAAGTAGGATGTTTTTATAGAATGTTTGTTAGTAAAAAACATAATTTATACATTAAAAGAGAAATTTGTTTTGGAGTAAAGTCTGTAGCAAGTTATTGTGGAAGGGAACAAATGAAAGAAGAAAATTGAAAAAAAATATAAAAGGTAAGATGATTTGATGTAAATTTAATATCTTTGGTGTTATTTTTGTTAATAGTGTAATACATACTTTGAAGGATGTTGAAATAAGGAAAGTCAACATGGAGAGGTTGAAAATGATCCTGGGTTAGGACAAAAGAAGAATCACGATTGAGACATTTTTAGGCAACACAACAAATGCGCAAACTGTGTATAAGTCGTGTTTAGCCTCTATGAGTCATAAAATCATGAATGTGATATTTCTAGGTCACGTAATTAGTGCATGAACATGTGTATAGTTTTTATGATTTGCACAACCTATTACATGAGCTCGTATGTAGGTTCTATATACCTTCTCTAAATCACACAACAATTTGCACGAACATGCGTATAAATTGTGTTTAGCTTTTGTGACCACATGAACGCTTGTATGAGCTATTGTATTGGTTGTAGTTAATCCATGACCCCGTGCATAAGCTATTATATACGTTGTGCATAGTACAACTATTTTTGAACTCATAAAATTCTCTTCTAGAACCCATGAAACACATTTAAATTCTTTTTAAGGTAAATTGCATGGATCTTCCTTTAAAACTTTAAAAATTTATAGACGTCCAAGTTTTTCAAAAGTCAGCACATTACCCCTAAAGATAAGTAAATTGCACAGACTACTCCTAGAAACTTTAAAAATTATATAGAACCTTAATTTTTTCAAAGGTCAACATTTACACTCCTGAAGACTAACATGATGATAATATATAAATTTTGCTTATTTGATTCTAACGTGTCATTACATATAATAAGTTTTACCAATAAATGTTTCAAAAGATATTTAAAATTTAAAATCAAAGAATGTAAAACTTTTTTATTTCATTTTTACCCTTCCAACTTGGCATCTAAAGCGCGACTCTAACAAAAAACATACTTAGTAGAAAATAGTGTCATGATGTGTGTTTTAATTCAATAAAAAACTTTTCTAATATATTTGTTTCATGCTAAAGTGCAATTCGAGAAGAAGAAAAGTGACAATTACCCTTTCTTTTTTTCTTTTTCGAAAAAACTTGCTTCTATAAAAATTACAATAATTTTTTTTGAATATTTGTTGAAACATTCATTAGTTAAATATATTATATGCAATGACACACAAAAAATAAATAAACAAAATTTATATATTATTATTGCATTAATTTTTAAGGATGTAAGTGTTAACCTTTAGAAAAAATGGGGTTCCATGCGATTTTCAAAATTTTCAAAGAAGATCCATGTAATTTACTTGTTTTTTACGGTGTGTACATGCTAACTTTTAAAAAACCTGGGGGTTCATATAACTTCTAAACTTTTTAGGAGAGGTCTGCGCGATTTATCCTTTTTTTCTATAATTTTCTCTTACACATCAAAACCGTGAAATTGAGATAAAGCAAAATTAAATACAAATTTCATATCAAATAATTAATGGATGACCATAAGTTAGTTTGTGTAGAAGTATACAAAACCAATATACAATAAGGGAGCTTAGATATATAAATTTCTTGCTACTTGTGTTTGCTTAGTATAGAATTATAAGTTAGTTAATTAACTATTTTACTATAAGAACTGCTTGTTACTTATGCATGACTGCTAATATTAGGTAATGAGTACTAATGCTATTAGCGTGATAATTCGATGGTCCTTGTATAACCCTATCCCGAGTAGAGTTGCATTTGGAAATTATCGTGGTAGATTTAGGTAGTTTCAGTGTCATGGTTATTGGAGAGTACCCAGCATCTGATATACATGTGTGTAGATATACTTATGTGTGAATCACGATACTAAGCTTTTTCTTTAATTTTTGTTGGAGTAAATTATGCATTTGAATGAATTTTTAATTGATTGTTCATGCACATGTATTTGTAGTATACTATACTATGCTTTGACATTTTCAAGTATAGGTGATGCTCCTACAATGTTTGTTTTTCAAGGTACAAAATTGTAGTCAAGTACAGAAAGGATGTTGGTAGAGAAAATTATCCAACTGGCTAATCCTTTGCCAGTCCTTTTGTGATAGGGGCTCATAATATGTATATGTTTATAGTTAAAACTTTTGTAAATCATGGTTTGTTCACTTTGCCATATGAAATAAAGGGAGAATGCAATTTCAATTCAATAGGAATGTAATAGGGTTACAATGGTTATTACAATGTTCACTTGTTATAAAATGCAAAATAAGTAATTGTAGGATTAAAATGTAAAACATCTATATTGCCTTACAAAGAGAGAGAAAAATTATTGTAAGGACCCGCTATCACCCTTATAATTAAAATAGGCGATAACAGTTTTCCAAACACATAAACCTGTAAGATTATATATAAGGTTTTCTAAAAGAATTATTTGAGGAATTTTTTATCTAATTCCACATAGTTAATATAATAGGAACCATAATTTTTCAAAAATTTTAACAAAATACACTACTCCATTATCATATTTTGCAAAAGAAGCAAACTTAAGTCATACATAGCTAAGTACATATATACATATACACACACATATATTACATCCAAAGGCTTCTTACAAGCCTTAACAAAATTACACATATAAAATTCATCTAAAACCCTAAATACAACCACAAGACTAACATAACTATTCTATTACAAAAATTGAATTCCACCAAGTCTAAGGTCATCTCTAGTCCTCTAAATCATCAAGAAAATTCTCGAAATCGGTTCCATACCCCATACTCATGTTGAACTCATCGGATTCATCACCTGAAATAGTTAAATTATGAGCCAAAGGCCCAGTACACAAGTAACGAATATAAATGCAAAGTGATTCACACATGCTTAAGCTAAATGCAAAATGCAACAACCAATAATTTATTATTAAATCTTTAGTTATTCATTCATCATGAGAGTATTCAAACTCCAGTCAACAAGGATCTAGTATTATGTCCGCCTCCCTAAGTACTCCCTACTGTTCATACGGACTAGACAGCCTCATCTTTCGCCGTAGCCCGTAATACTAGGGGATCCTGAGTAACGCATCACGATGCTTAGGGGGTTGATATAAGTAGCTCGGATACTTATATCTCATAAATAATTCTATCCAATAACGAGAAAGTACCTGCCCCCAATCTGAGCAAGGTGCCGCTCTTCGAACCAATTCAACGGCATACAAGGATAATCAACACTCATCAATTAATAAAAATTTTCTTAGTTTAGAGTAACTTGATTTGATGCCTATCCTATCAAAGAAACAATCAAGTTACTGCGTATCTAGATAGCTCGGGAACTAATGGGGTTGGCCGAGTAAGGATCTATCACTGCTCAAGACAATATTGAATTTTCCACTTAGTTTAGCACTAATTAACTTTGCAAATATAATTAATCAAAGAAATTCAAATAAATTATTACTAGGTTATAACGGAGCATTCAAACATCCTATTATATCATAGAATGCTTAATAAATATTTAATTGATCATACATCAAGCTTCGAAAAATTTTGAAGAAAGTTTTTGAAAATGAAAAGTGCAGGGGATACGGCAGGATTCAATGCCGGAGGCTTTGAACCGGTGCACAATGCATTAAAGTTCAACACTTGCCAACATTGGCAGTGTTCAAAGATATGCCGGCAGCCTTCAGTCTACGCTGGTGGCTTTGAGCCGGTGTAGACTACAACTCCAAATTTTCAAAAATTTCCGAGAGTTACACGAGGTTGGTTCACGCCCGTGAATACTTCCGACACTGGTAGCGTATCCATGTACGTCGACAGCTTTGGATCCTATGCCGGTAGCCTTATGCCCGGTGTTAAAAATTATGATTCTGTTCTCGTTCCACACCACCTCTAAGCCAGCAGCATTGGAACCCTAATAGCCAACGTACGTTTTGAAAATAAACACTGGCAAACTTTTCTAGCGAAAGCTGGCAGCATTTCAAGCGGCATTAAAAAAATCGATTCTGTTTACTTTCAACACCACCTCTACGCCGGCGGCGTTGAAGTGCCAGATGCTGGCGTACGTTTAAAAACAGACCTATTCGAAAAGAGCTCATTTCCCCTGTTTTTCACATTGAAAATTTCTAACCTACAACACTTTTAATCTTTCTTCAAGTTCATTTTTAACTTCATATACTATCTCCTATCTACACTAATCAATCCTAGCAACTTAAAACATTAAATCACTTCAAATCCCATTCCACTCATCCTCAACTTCAACTACTCAATTCAACATTATTCCTTCCCAACACTTCATATAACTACTACAACACATAAACAAATTCACACAATAACAAAACACAATCTAGCCTATATCAATGCATGAACCAAACAACTCAAAAGACATTAAACTCATTCTACCAAATATCTCACATATATACTATAAGAAAGGAAATAAAACAAAAACTATACTTGTATTAACTTACATGGGTAATCCTTAGGTTGGAGAGATTTTTGATACCTTAAGCTTAGTGTTATTCTTTGGGTTAGGGCTTGTAACTTGGAGGAAAGAAAAAGAGAAAAGGAAAGGAAGAAGATGAAAATTCGTATGGAATGGGAGGGCTACCAAAAGAGGGCTTAATTAAACAAATTTTGGACTTATTATTATCTTAAGTTTGACTTTTAAGGCATAATAGACTTTGGGTTGAATTTGGGTTAATTTGGAGCTCATTTGAGTGCAATTTAGGCATGAAAATTGGGCTTGATTTGAGTAAAATTTCTATCAACTATTTCTTAAACAATTCAAAGGTTGATTTTAGAAATTTAAACATAACACAAACATATTAATGCATAAAAGACACAAATATTAATTATAATATACATACATTAATACATATAATATAATAATATTAATTTCATTATACTACACACATACAAAATGTCATACATTCAACACATGCACTAATTATATAGTTCATGCACATATATCTCATTTCAATAAGACATTAAAATACAAATTAGGAAATTCATGGCTATTTCATTCTCCCCTCCTTCAAAAAGTTTCGTCCTCGAAACTTAGCTTACCTTAAACACTACTCAAATAACTCGGGGTACTTTTGTCTGATTTCATCCTCAAGCTCCTATGTTGCCTCTCTTTCAGTTTCCCCGGTCCACAAGACCTTCACAAAAGGAATTACTTTCCTCCTCAACACTTTATCAATTCTATCCAAGACTTTGATCAGCTTCTCGACTGTACTCAAATTCGGTTGAACCACTGGTTGATGTGTAGAAATGATGGCTTCAGGATCTGATATACATTTTCGAAGCTATGATACATGGAATACATCATGCACTTCCGACAAATTCAATGGTAGAGCCAATCAATAAGCTAATGGTCCAATCCTCTCTAAAATCTCATATGGACCAATGTATCTTAGATTCAACATGCCTTTAACCCCAAATCTAATTACTCTTTTTGTTGGAGAGATCTTGAGAAACACATGGCCACCAACTTCAAACTCCAATGGTCTCCTCCTTGTGTCAGCGTAGCTTTTATACCGATCTTGAGCTATTTTCATCTCTTTGTTTTATCACTTGAATCTTATCCAGTGCTTGTTGCACTAATTCAGGACATCAAATAACTCTTTCACCAATTTCATCCCAATGTACTGGAGATCTGCACTTCCTACCATAAAGAGCTTCATAGGATGCCAGTTGAATCGTTGCTTGGAAGTTATTATTGTAAGCAAATTCAACAAGTGGCAATTAAGTGTCCCACCTATTGCCAAAATCTAAGGCACATGCTTTAAGCATATCTTCCACTATCTGAATTGTTCGCTTTGATTGCTCATCTATCAATGGATGAAATGCAGTGCTAAACTGCAGTTGAGTACCTAAAGCAGTATTTCCAGAACCGACTGACAAAGCGAGAATCTCGATCAGAAGTAATCGTCTTTGGAATCCCGTGTAGTCTCACTATTTCTTTAATATAGATATGTGCCATCTTCTCTAAGGAACCTCCAACCTTCAAAGGTATGAAATGAGTTGATTTTGTTAATCCGTCCACGATCATCCAAATAACTTCATATTTGGCGATAGTCCTAGGTAAGGCCGATATAATATCCATAGTAATATCATCCCATTTCCATTCGGGTATAGATAAAGGTTGAAGTTGTAATCCCCCAGATTCTACGTAACTTAATTTTAATAAATACTACAAATATGATAAAGAATTATATAGAATATTTGGAACAAATAGTAAAAAAAAAAAAAACTCCAAATTTTTCTCGATTTCAAAAATGTTAAAGTACAACTGAATATGATTATAGTTAGAAAAAAAAAATCGTTACCAATAAAAATATTTCGAGATACAAAACTGAACTTCTATAACCTCAGATAATTTAAAATTACTGAATTCTTTAAGCTCAATACTTCAGGAATAAATCAAATGCTTGTTAACTAATGAAATAATAGTATTCAAAATCTAATAACAATATTAAGTAGCATAGATAGAATATGTTGTTAACGAATTAGTAGGAATAACTCCTATACAGTAAAATGTAATGTTTGGTAAAATGAATCAATATCTAGGAATCTTGATCTTAAATAAATAATTAAATTTTTCTAATGTTCTATTCAAAAGATTTAGAGACTGGAGAAATTAAAATCCTGAATTGTTAACGTAACGTTTAATAATTTTCATAACTAGAAAATGAACAAATTGGCAAAGGTGAAACTAATATCAACTATATGATTATAAATTAATATTGGTTAAATTATGTAGTTAACTATTAATTAGATGATAATAATAATAATAATAATAATAAAGAAAAATGGAAGAAAATAATGGAATTACAATCGGAATTGGTTCACGTGAGGAGCAGAGGACCAGCACAAGTTAAATGTCACTGCTGCACTTGTTTTATCACGCATGGAATAAAACCTCCGGAAAATCCACATCACGTTGCACACTTCAAGCATTCAAAGCTCGGCTTCAATTCCACGCTAGAAATCACGCTGGAACAAAAGAGATTTCGGCCGCTGCAGGGGAGAAAATTTTTCAAATCCTTCACGCAAACCGTTGCTGCAGGAGACGAACGGCAACAAGAAACTTAGGCTGCCAGTTTTCTCTTCAACGTACAGATCACGTGGAACAGAGCAGCTCCTTCCCACGCACGGCACGAGTTCCTCTCCCACGCGCTGCAGCACAAGGAAACAACACAAGCACCGAGGCTGGCTTCCACGCACACACCACACTCCACGCACGCAACAGAGGAAGGAATCTCCACGCTGAAATCAGGAGCCAACAGCAGATTGTTATTCCCACGCACTAAAACAGAGGAGCCAGCTGCAGCAAGTCTTCACGTGGAACAGAATTTCCAAGTGCTGACCACGAATGGTAAAATTTCCAAGCACAACAACGACACTCGGTTGAAAATAGAGCAACGCAGTCTTCAACTGGAACAGAGGAAGTCGGCTGCCAAACTTCCTTTTCCCACACATGGAGCAGGATCCTCCACGTACAGCAGGGAGAATAAAATTCATTTTCAATTTTCACGGCTGTTTGAATCAAATTTTTAATCCAAAAATCTAACTTGAAAGTGACATTTAACCCAACCATAACACTTCACATAAAACCAACATTAAATGAGGAAGGAATGTAGCCCAAATTAAATTCAAACCCAGCTCCATATGGCCTTGAAATTTCGGAGCAAACAGACTGCAACAGAGGATAAATCAGGATAAAACAACAACAGCACACATATCCATTTCAGCTCCGGTTTTGTAAAATTTATGGACTTAGTTGAGCTGAAATTTTTGACCAAAAGAGGACCAATCTTAAGCCTTCAAATGTCCACCTCAAACACCATTTACTAGATAGAAAACAACAAGAAAAATTTGATCAAAATCATGCAAACCAACATGGAAAACAGCAAACAAAACAGCAGCAGAAAACTTTGATTTTTGATCTCTGTTTTCACACGATTTTGACCCGATTTTTCTTGCAATTTGAGCCTCTAATTTACACACATAAACAACCTTAATTAACTACCAAACAAACACAATTAAAGCCCCTTGGAAATCAGCCACAAATCTCACATAAATTCATCCAAAATTCGCCTTAAATTCGCATGAAATTCCACCCGAGAAAACAATAGCAGAAATCCATATTTTTCAAGTCCAAAATACCCTCCTATGCACCTAAATCTTAGCCTAACATTTACATACATATATAGGCTCAAGTTGGCTACAAAACCAACTCAAATTCTCCCAAACACAACTCAAAAATCTGCCTCAAAAAGCCACCACGAATTTCATACATTCCCCTTCATGATCACTAGTTCAAACTTGTTTCAACACTCCAAAAATAAAGTATAACCCTTGTTTATATCCTATAACCTACCCGAACATCGATACTCATCAACACAATTGAAACCCCACTCTAACTAATCCAAACAACACCAAAGAGCAAGCTAGATAACCTTGGATTCAAGTTGGAATTTAGATACAACAAGGTGAGAAACAAAATAGATCTCTATGTTAGTTTAGCTAAATTAATTTTTACTTAAATACTCATTTCCTTACTACCCTCTTTAGATCATCACTTTCATCAAGGAGGAACTAAACCCCATCTATCATCCAAACAAGGTAAGAATCATATTAATTCAAGTGTTCATTTTGTTTGTCTTTAGAAATTATTTTATAAACTTACCAAAATAGATCTAACCATATATTTGTGTAATTTAGACTATTTAGTGTATAAATACATCAACTTGAAGATTTCTAAGTGTAGAAATTCAAGTCTTAGAAAGGAAAAACCAAAACCATACTTAAACACAACAAAGCTAAGTTGAAATTTAAATAACTTATGTATATACCTAGGAAGAATGAATAAACTGTATTGATGTGTTTTTTTAAGATAAAAACACCTACACCAATGGAAAAACACGAAAAATCCTATGAAATCGACTACTCATTTGTTAAAAACGGATAAGAAACGAATTAGATATTGCAAAAACAAAATTTAAATTTCTGCTGCCAGACTTGTGCGAACAGAGCAGACTGTTCTTGCCTTTTTCATGTCCTTAATGACTTTGTTTGATAAAAATAACACCACTAATGGATTGTACTCGGAAAATACTATGAAAACGACTGTTTATTCGTCAAAAACGGATTAGAAATGAGTTAGATATGATCAAAACAAGTTTTGACTACAATTGTTAAAATTTACTTGAAGTCTATGCATGTATTGCATAAATTTAAAAATTGTACAGATGTTTTTTCTTGAAAAATACTTTCACTACTACAAAGTACTCTTCGAGTACTACCAAATCGACTATTTATACAACGAAATCGGATTTAAAACAAGAAAGAAATCGCAAGTAGAAATTCACTCAGTTCCACTTTTAAACCAACGTCAATCTTACTGTTATTCCCATAAGCATAACTATGATTATTGCTATAGTCAGTATTGTTGATATTTTCATCACGAGTCATTAAGATTATTTATACTGTTATTTTTACATTAAGGTTACTATATTTGTATTTATTACTAATTCTATTTTTACATTAAGGTTACTATATTTACATTTTCAATAATTCTATTGTTAGTTTGCCACTACTATTATTATCTATTAATAGTATGAAGATAGTTGCTAATATTATACTTGTATTTATTACTAATATTGATATTGACTTTTCAAAACTAATATTATTGATAATTTTATGATATTAAACTTAGTTTGTTTTATAATAGAAATAAAAATTTAAGTATAATAAAAAGTTGATATATCTAAACTCCGTAGACATACGATTTTTAAGTTTGGAAGATATAGATACTAGAACATACCCGTAAATAAATAAAAATATTAACTTAAGAGACAGATAAGGTTGACAGGCAAAGAATTATTAAATAAAAATCTTCTACTACATACAGTAAGACTTAAGGAAAAGACAAACTCCTTAATTAATATAAGATATCAAGAGAAACAAAATACAGATAAATATCATTTACTATAGGGATTAAAACCTTAATAAAAACTGTATCAATTACCGATACAGAATAGTTCGTCACCTATAAGGATTCAATTAAAGTATTGAACGATAGAATAATTAATAAAACGGACTTAATTTAATATCCGACGATAGAGATCAACACCTTTAAATTATAGGAAGACTTCTCTTACAGAAATAATCCAATAATAAATCTCTGTTATTTCCTTTCATAGGAAAATAGATCAATTCCGGACTGCCAGTAGCTTAGCGAGGACCACAGGTGAGGGAATTCTGATGATCTACTATTTGCTTGTGATTGCTACTGTTGCTGTTATGTTGATTGTATTGCTTGTATGGAATGACTGATTGATATGAGTGTTATCATCCGCATGATCACCTGCATAAATGGATAAAGATAATTATTCGACTAAACTAATTGGATATACTCGTCGCATGTGCTTGATCCCCTTGTAGGAAATGTCCCAATTTTGAAAACAAAAGTATTTTGAAATGTATTTTAAAGAAATCCGACTTGGAATATTCCAGGTTATTTTTATATCCTTTGGAAAGGAAGAATTTATACTAAAAGAGTTTATGAGATAAACATGGGACATTTCCGAGTATTGTTGTGACAGTGGATGTGGCCTGAATTTGGGTCCACTGGTCACTTGGCGATAGATGTTACCTGAATTTGGGTCTATCCGCCGGATTCACCTTTATAGGTGATGGTTCTTTTTGGCAGTAGATGTTACCCGAGTCGGGGTCTACTTGTGCGATTCACCATAGATTGGTGATGGATTGTAAGAATGACCATTAAATTGGCATTATATATATTTAAATATGAACCAACGTAAATCACGTGAACACGTTGGGGAATATTTGTTGTTACCAATGGCGGTTAAGCATTGGGTGAGTCTGGATGGACGAAACCACCAGGCAGCCTCGTACGGTTAAGGCGAGGTGTCCCATGCGGGTAAGTATGGGAGACAACTGAAGTGTAGACAGGTAAATCTACATCGTCTATGGTTCCGGACCCCCATAGATGTGTTGCTTGCATTCATTACGTATGCATTCATATTGCGTATAGATAGATTTGCATGAGTGTATAATTAATGTTTGATAACTTGCGTGACCGGTAGTAGTGAGGAATGAACTCACTGAGCCCGTGGTTCGCTCACCCCCCTACAGTTTTTGTGCAGGAATATTACTAGCTGGGATTGGGCTAGGAATGTGTGAAGAGAGCTTCTCCAACAAACTTTATTGAAGATAGAGATATAGGATATGGAAACTTAGAATGTAAATTAAATGAATTTTAATTTTGTATGTTGTAGTTTGGAAACCCAATTTCACTATTTGGTGGGGGATACCGATTCTCTGCGATCTTGGTGGAAATTGGAAAATAGATTCCATAGTTGAAATACTGTAATATATTATATCATTTGTATGATAAATATTTATAAAGAAATAGAGTCTTGTATACTCTGACATACAAGACGGCTCTCATGTTACGGGTGCACACGTGATATGATGCTTTAGATAAATCCTGTTAGGCCCCCATTTAGAGTCGTGACAGAAGTGGTATCAGAGCTCTAGGTTTGTCAGAGATAGGAGCAACCTACCAAATGTGAGATTGGGTAGAACCTGGGTAGATAAACTAAGTTGATAAATTAAAAGTGTAGACATTTAGACTATATATATATATATTTATATTATAATATCATATGGCATATGTTGTCCACAAAGATGTAAATGACAAACTTACATCTTATTTAATGTCGAAAGACATTACAACCTGAATTAGAAGCCAAACCACAAGCTTCTAGGTTCGTTAAATCTAAGTTAGTAAGATCACGAAATAAAGGAATGGTATATAGCTAAGAAATTATTGAAATCTCCAAATAAATTGAATAGCTTAATACGCTATTAAATAGATTTTTGGAAAACTTAGAAATAAAGTATAACTTAAAACTATATAGTAACCTAATTTTCCCTTTCTAGGTAATTGTTGACAACAGAAGGTGCAATGCTTCCCGACTTCATTAAATCGAATAAATTCTTTAATGGAAGGAAGATGAACCTGACAAAACTGAAGATTGGCTAGCCCAAATTGAACGCTCCTTTGAGGCATATGAAGTCCCAGAACACTTGAGAGTAACATATGGAACTTTTATGTTAAGGAAAGATGCGAGGATATGGTGGGACACCAAGAAGAACACAATGCCTCAAACAATCACTTGGGATGCCTTCAGACAAGAATTTTTAAAAGAATACATCCCTGCTAGCCTTTGTCATAAATTATTTGTCGAACTGTTTACCCTGCAAAGAGGAAAAAGGAGTATTAATGAATATGAAAGTGAACTTAGGAGACTGATGCAATATGCTCCTCATAGATTAAGAAACGATGAAGCTTGGCAAATACAGATATTTAAAAATGGATTAGACCGGAAACTCGGACTAAGTTAGAAGAGCATGAGCTACAGACATATGTTGAAAACGTGGAAAGGGCAAGAGTCATAGAATATGCTAAGGAAAAATTTTTGGAAAGCAGAATGAGAAAACTAAGGAAACGACAATAAAAATCAAAGAATCAACCAAGACAATCATGAAAAAATAAATGCTCAAGATTGCAGAAGGATAAACTTGCAGTGATAAGGCCTTACCATATCAAATGTTGGAAGTGTAGCAAAGAGCATCATCCTCAAAAATGCCCAGAATTAAAAGGCAAATGCTCCTATTGCGGAAAAGTCGGGCATAAAGTGAAGCACTGTTTTAAGAGGAGAAATGTCATGAGATGTAATCTGTGTGGAAAACAAGGACATGATATTTCCTCATGTTATTCAAATGATTAGACTAGCTAAATAATAGGAAACCAGTAGAAGTATGGTAAGCAGAAATATCCAATAAAGGATTTGTACACTTATATAGTGTCTTAGAGAATATCAAAATTACTTGTACTGAAATCAGATATATAATGATATGAAATGTTGATGATTATGATGATATGAAAGTGTGTAAAAGGTATTGTGGAAAAACTAGAAGAAGCTCTAGTCTTTATTTTACTATGATTGACTGAAATAACATACAAATGTGACGAAAAACGAAGGAGATATCAAATATATTACCAGATGTATTTTAGTTGGTATTCGGATATGAAAATATTTGGAGAATTATTACAACATATGTGATGATAAGAATAGAAATTATTCGTTGATGACTCCATACGATAAGAGATTTTATTAGAAGTATTACCATAATCACACTAGTGAAGAAACCTGGGACAACTGGGAAGAATGAAATGAAATAGATGATCATGAGTTTCTCTACTGTAATGATTCTATGGAGAAAGCCAACATTAAAGTAGCAATGATAAATCATAATTTTGGAGATAGTAGATTAATTAAAAGGAGAAATCTTAGGAATTCAAGTGATGAATATACTCCTAGTCAACGATTTCATAAGTAATTATGAAGTTTCTATTCTTGACCCTTTTGAAGCAGTATCCTACTAATATCGAGAAAGTAAGAAATTTATGAGAGATATGAAGAAGAAACTTTGTTGATGTTATTACAATTACTTTGAAAGAATGGGGAACGCCTTTATCGGTTTAGCTGTTGTAGAATATAAGACCATGCATACAAGACAAATGTCTACACCAGAATAAGTCCTAAATACGAAATTCTCTTGGAATTTAGAAAAACCCCTACAAGTTTCGAGACGAAACTTTCTTAAGGGGGGGAGGATGTAATCCCCCAGATTCTACGTAACTTAATTTTAATAAATACTACAAATATGATAAAGAATTATATAGAATATTTGGAACAAATAGTAAAAAAAAAAAAAAAAACTCCAAATTTTTCTCGATTTCAAAAATGTTAAAGTACAACTGAATATGATTATAGTTAGAAAAAAAAAATCGTTACCAATAAAAATATTTCGAGATACAAAACTGAACTTCTATAACCTCAGATAATTTAAAATTACTGAATTCTTTAAGCTCAATACTTCAGGAATAAATCAAATGCTTGTTAACTAATGAAATAATAGTATTCAAAATCTAATAACAATATTAAGTAGCATAGATAGAATATGTTGTTAACGAATTAGTAGGAATAACTCCTATACAGTAAAATGTAATGTTTGGTAAAATGAATCAATATCTAGGAATCTTGATCTTAAATAAATAATTAAATTTTTCTAATGTTCTATTCAAAAGATTTAGAGACTGGAAATTAAAATCCTGAATTGTTAACGTAACGTTTAATAATTTTCATAACTAGAAAATGAACAAATTGGCAAAGGTGAAACTAATATCAACTATATGATTATAAATTAATATTGGTTAAATTATGTAGTTAACTATTAATTAGATATAATAATAATAATAATAATAAAGAAAAATGGAAGAAAATAATGGAATTACAATCGGAATTGGTTCACGTGAGGAGCAAGGACCAGCACAAGTTAAATGTCACTGCTGCACTTGTTTTATCACGCATGGAATAAAACCTCCGGAAAATCCACATCACGTTGCACACTTCAAGCATTCAAAGCTCGGCTTCAATTCCACGCTAGAAATCACGCTGGAACAAAAGAGATTTCGGCCGCTGCAGGGGAGAAAATTTTTCAAATCCTTCACGCAAACCGTTGCTGCAGGAGACGAACGGCAACAAGAAACTTAGGCTGCCAGTTTTCTCTTCAACGTACAGATCACGTGGAACAGAGCAGCTCCTTCCCACGCACGGCACGAGTTCCTCTCCCACGCGCTGCAGCACAAGGAAACAACACAAGCACCGAGGCTGGCTTCCACGCACACACCACACTCCACGCACGCAACAGAGGAAGGAATCTCCACGCTGAAATCAGGAGCCAACAGCAGATTGTTATTCCCACGCACTAAAACAGAGGAGCCAGCTGCAGCAAGTCTTCACGTGGAACAGAATTTCCAAGTGCTGACCACGAATGGTAAAATTTCCAAGCACAACAACGACACTCGGTTGAAAATAGAGCAACGCAGTCTTCAACTGGAACAGAGGAAGTCGGCTGCCAAACTTCCTTTTCCCACACATGGAGCAGGATCCTCCACGTACAGCAGGGAGAATAAAATTCATTTTCAATTTTCACGGCTGTTTGAATCAAATTTTTAATCCAAAAATCTAACTTGAAAGTGACATTTAACCCAACCATAACACTTCACATAAAACCAACATTAAATGAGGAAGGAATGTAGCCCAAATTAAATTCAAACCCAGCTCCATATGGCCTTGAAATTTCGGAGCAAACAGACTGCAACAGAGGATAAATCAGGATAAAACAACAACAGCACACATATCCATTTCAGCTCCGGTTTTGTAAAATTTATGGACTTAGTTGAGCTGAAATTTTTGACCAAAAGAGGACCAATCTTAAGCCTTCAAATGTCCACCTCAAACACCATTTACTAGATAGAAAACAACAAGAAAAATTTGATCAAAAATCATGCAAACCAACATGGAAAACAGCAAACAAAACAGCAGCAGAAAACTTTGATTTTTGATCTCTGTTTTCACACGATTTTGACCCGATTTTTCTTGCAATTTGAGCCTCTAATTTACACACATAAACAACCTTAATTAACTACCAAACAAACACAATTAAAGCCCCTTGGAAATCAGCCACAAATCTCACATAAATTCATCCAAAATTCGCCTTAAATTCGCATGAAATTCCACCCGAGAAAACAATAGCAGAAATCCATATTTTTCAAGTCCAAAATACCCTCCTATGCACCTAAATCTTAGCCTAACATTTACATACATATATAGGCTCAAGTTGGCTACAAAACCAACTCAAATTCTCCCCAAACACAACTCAAAAATCTGCCTCAAAAAGCCACCACGAATTTCATATATTCCCCTTCATGCTCACTAGTTCAAACTTGTTTCAACACTCCAAAAATAAAGTATAACCCTTGTTTATATCCTATAACCTACCCGAACATCGATACTCATCAACACAATTGAAACCCCACTCTAACTAATCCAAACAACACCAAAGAGCAAGCTAGATAACCTTGGATTCAAGTTGGAATTTAGATACAACAAGGTGAGAAACAAAATAGATCTCTATGTTAGTTTAGCTAAATTAATTTTTACTTAAATACTCATTTCCTTACTACCCTCTTTAGATCATCACTTTCATCAAGGAGGAACTAAACCCCATCTATCATCCAAACAAGGTAAGAATCATATTAATTCAAGTGTTCATTTTGTTTGTCTTTAGAAATTATTTTATAAACTTACCAAAATAGATCTAACCATATATTTATGTAATTTAGATATTTAGTATAAATACATCAACTTGAAGATTTCTAAGTGTAGAAATTCAAGTCTTAGAAAGGAAAAACCAAAACCATACTTAAACACAACAAAGCTAAGTTGAAATTTAAATAACTTATGTATATACCTAGGAAGAATGAATAAACTGTATTGATGTGTTTTCTTTTAGCTAAAAACAACCACACCAATGGAAAAAACACGAAAAATCCTATGAAATCGACTACTCATTTGTTAAAAACGGATAAGAAACGAAAGATATTGCAAAAACAAAATTTAAATTTCTGCTGCCAGACTTGTGCGAACAGAGCAGACTGTTCTTGCCTTTTTCATGTCCTTAATGACTTTGTTTGATAAAAATAACACCACTAATGGATTGTACTCGGAAAATACTATGAAAACGACTGTTTATTCGTCAAAAACGGATTAGAAAGAGTTAGATATGATCAAAACAAGTTTTGACTACAATTGTTAAAATACTTGAAGTCTATGCATGTATTGCATAAATTTAAAAATTGTACAGATGTTTTTTCTTGAAAAACTTTCACTACTACAAAGTACTCTTCGAGTACTACCAAATCGACTATTTATACAACGAAATCGGATTTAAAACAAGAAAGAAATCGCAAGTAGAAATTCACTCAGTTCCACTTTTAAACCAACGTCAATCTTACTGTTATTCCCATAAGCATAACTATGATTATTGCTATAGTCAGTATTGTTGATATTTTCATCACAAGTCATTAAGATTATTTATACTGTTATTTTTACATTAAGGTTACTATATTTGTATTTATTACTAATTCTATTTTTACATTAAGGTTACTATATTTACATTTTCAATAATTCTATTGTTAGTTTGCCACTACTATTATTATCTATTAATAGTATGAAGATAGTTGCTAATATTATACTTGTATTTATTACTAATATTGATATTGACTTTTCAAAACTAATATTATTGATAATTTTATGATATTAAACTTAGTTTGTTTTATAATAGAAATAAAAATTTAAGTATAATAAAAAGTTGATATATCTAAACTCCGTAGACATACGATTTTATAAGTTTGGAAGATATAGATACTAGAACATACCGTAAATAAATAAAAATATTAACTTAAGAGACAGATAAGGTTGACAGGCAAAGAATTATTAAATAAAAATCTTCTACTACATACAGTAAGACTTAAGGAAAAGACAAACTCCTTAATTAATCATATAGATATCGAGAGAAACAAAATACAGATAAATATCATTTACTATAGGGATTAAAACCTTAATAAAAACTGTATCAATTACCGATACAGAAGAGTTCGTCACCTATAAGGATTCAATTAAAGTATTGAACGATAGAATAATTAATAAAACGGACTTAATTTAATATCCGACGATAGATATCAACACCTTTAAATTATAGGAAGACTTCTCTTACAGAAATAATCCAATAATAAATCTCTGTTATTTCCTTTCATAGGAAAATAGATCAATTCCGGACTGCCAATAGCTTAGCGAGGACCACAGGTGAGGGAATTCTGATGATCTACTATTTGCTTGTGATTGCTACTGCTTGCTGTTATGTTGATTGTATTGCTTGTATGGAATGACTGATTGATATGAGTGTTATCATCCGCATGATCACCTGCATAAATGGATAAAGATAATTATTCGACTAAACTAATTGGATATACTCGTCGCATGTGCTTGATCCTCTTGTAGGAAATGTCCCAATTTTAAAATCAAAAGTATTTCGAAATGTATTTTAAAGAAATTCGACTTGGAATATTCCAGGTTGTTTTTATATCCTTTGAAAAGGAAGAATTTATACTAAAAGAGTTTATGAGATAAACATGGGACATTTCCGAGTATTGTTGTGACAGTGGATGTGGCCTGAATTTGGGTCCACTGGTCACTTGGCGATAGATGTTACCTGAATTTGGGTCTATCCGCCGGATTCACCTTTATAGGTGATGGTTCTTTTTGGCAGTAGATGTTACCCGAGTCGGGGTCTACTTGTGCGATTCACCATAGATTGGTGATGGATTGTAAGAATGACCATTAAATTGGCATTATATATATTTAAATATGAACCAACGTAAATCACGTGAACACGTTGGGGAATATTTGTTGTTACCAATGGCGGTTAAGCATTGGGTGAGTCTGGATGGACGAAACCACCAGGCAGCCTCGTACGGTTAAGGCGAGGTGTCCCATGCGGGTAAGTATGGGAGACAACTGAAGTGTAGACAGGTAAATCTACATCGTCTATGGTTCCGGACCCCCATAGATGTGTTGCTTGCATTCATTACGTATGCATTCATATTGCGTATAGATAGATTTGCATGAGTGTATAATTAATGTTTGATAACTTGCGTGACGGTAGTAGTGAGGAATGAACTCACTGAGCCCGTGGTTCGCTCACCCCCTACAGTTTTTGTGCAGGAATATTACTAGCTGGGATTGGGCTAGGAATGTGTGAAGAGAGCTTCTCCAACAAACTTTATTGAAGATAGAGATATAGGATACGGAAACTTAGAATGTAAATTAAATGAATTTTAAATTTTGTATGTTGTAGTTTGGAAACCCAATTTCACTATTTGGTGGGGGATACCGATTCTCTGCGATCTTGGTGGAAATTGGAAAATAGGATTTCATAGTTGAAATACTGTAATATATTATATTATTTGTATGATAAATATTTATAAAGAAATAGAGTCTTGTATACTCTGACATACAAGACGGTTCTCATGTTACGGGTGCACACGTGATATGATAGCTTTAGATAAATCCTGTTAGGCCCCCATTTAGAGTCGTGACAGAAGTTCTCCTCCGGGTCTTTGATGCTCAATTTTTATTTGTTGACAAACCAAACACTTGGAAACATATTGAGTAATATCTTTCTTTAAACCTTCCCATCAGAAATTTTTCTTCATATCTCTATACATTTTGGTGGTTCTCGAGTGGATCGAATATGAAGATGAATGAGCTTCCTTCATGATTTCTTCTCTCAACCCATATGGCACAAAGAGTCGATTCCAATATCTAACAACTTCATCCTCATCAATCCTCAACTCTTTTCTCTTCCCTTCACTAATGGCAATCTTTATTCTTTTAGCTTCATTGTCTTCCTTTTGGACTTGTTTAATCTTTTCCAAAATTATCGGTTACAAGGATAATTGAGCCAATATCACATCAACTTTCTCTAATGTAACTTCAAGTTCTAAATTCATGAAGTCCATCTGAATCTCTCTTTGATTAGAAATCAAAGTTGCATCATTCATTTGCTTCTTCCTACTGAATGCATCTAATACCACATTAGCTTTGCCAGGATGATAAAGAATTTCCACATCATAACCTTCAATCAACTCAAGCCATCTTCTTTGCCTCATATTAATCTCCTTCTGTGTGAATATGTACTTTAAGCATTTGTGATATGTATAAATCTTGCACTTCTCTCCAAACAAATAGTGTCTCTAAAGTTTTAGTATGAGAATTACTGCTGCTAATTCAAAATCATGCACCGGATAATTCTTCTCATGGAGTTTTAGTTGCCTTAATGCATAAGCTATAACTTTTCCATCTTGCATGAGAACACAACCGAGTCCTTGGATAACGCATCACTAAAAAACCATGAATTCCTTTCCACTAACGGGCAATGCCAGAGTAGGAGCAGATATCATCTTTCTTTCAACTCTTCAAAACTCCTCTTATCTAAATCAAAACTTAACTCCGCCTTACTACGATCAATCGTGGCCTTATAATGATTTAGCCAATTCATTCCCAAGATCACATCAAAATCAGATAAAGGTAATACTATCATATCAATAGACATGTTCACATTTGAAATCACAACATTTATATTTTTACACATACAGGGATGCCTACTTTTAATCACCAATGGGGTAGTCACACACATAATACGATCAATCAACGTTTTAGAAACAAGCTCACAATCATTCATAAAATTTTTAGAAATACAAGCATGAGTTGCTCCAGTATCAATCAACACATATGCATCCCTACTAGCAACACTCAGAATACCTGCCAAGGTGTCTACTAAGGGTGTATCTTCAATCTGTTGTAAGGTGAAAACCCTAGCATTTGTTTTTCCCTTCTCTATATCAACTCCACTCTGAACATTAGGTCGATCTTTGTAGTTAGCAATATGATGACCTCTTTACTTGCAATATGCACAGAAGACTGGTGATAGTTTCGGATTCTTGCACTCTTTAGACTTATGTCTAACTTGACCACATGAAAAACATGCATTGAAAGTCCACTTACAATCGGATAACTCATGAGGACCATAACACCTAAAGCATTTCTTCTCAAATGCAAGTTTAGAAGCTTTATATGTCGGCTTTTGATTTCCTTTTCGTCCCATGAAAGGCTTCTTTCCTTTATTAACACCTCGATGACTATCATACGATGAAGTGGAAGCAGGTCTCTTTCCCATAAATACAGCTCTCTTTGCTCTTCTAATTATAATATCATTCTGAATTTGCTCCATTAGCAAGGCTTTGGCCACAGTATCTGATAGGGGATGTAACTCAAATTTCTTCACTTCACTTTGAATTTCTTAATTCAATCCATTCTGAAATTTCTGAACTTTCATTCTCTCATCCCGGTAGTCATCTCCAGTAAAATGCAATAGTCTACAAAATTCACCATAGTATTCATCTATAGTCTTGCTTCCCTGTCTCAAGTTCAACCAATCAGCTATCATCCTCTCTCTCTCTGAATTTGGAAAATATTTGGTGAAAAATATATCCTTGAATGCATTCCATGATATGGGTTGTTGTAGATTTCCACTAGTTAATCCCTACCAATTGTAAGCCTCTTTCTTCATCATGTAAACTGCTAAATCAACTTTATTATCTTCCAATGTTCTACTAGCAGCAAATGTCTTCTCCAACTCCTTTATCCAACCTTCAGCTATTGTAGGATCAGTACTAGTGCCATCAAATTCTGGGACCATCTTGCTAAAATCATGTAACTTGATTTGGTTGGATTGATCATTTACAAGAGCAGCCCCATTTGGTCTCGTTCCTTGCTGGTTACCTTATTGTATGAGATGTTGTGTTTGCTGATACATCATCATCTGATATTGCTGCATCATTGCCATCATGTCCCTCATCATATTATACATGGAATTTGGATCACCAGTAAGCATTTGTGGCATGGGAGGAATGGATGGCATAGGTGGAGGTGGAGGTGGAGGTGGAGGTGGAGGAATCTGAGTTGGTGGAGGAACTTGCGAAGCTGAAGCCGATGCAGGAGATAGGGTAGTCTCATTACTCGATGTAGAAGAATAAGTAGGAGCAAATGTAGATGATGATTGTGGTGGTGGTGGTGGCGGCGGCATACTTTCTCCATCAGAATGTTGCCTTGTAGACCTCCTTAACCTGTCCATCTTTACAATTGCATACATATTTTCAACACACACACACATGTATATAAATCTCTAATCATATGCAAAATTATCAAATTAACATTCACATTCATATAAAAAATAACAAACAATTTAACAAGTCATTAAACAACAATAAGCAACTAGTAAACAAGCAAACAAATAAGAAGTATATGAAACAAGCAAGAAGGTAATTATACACAACTATTCGGATAAACTTAACTCTTTTCTATACTATATAATTGTGTCTAGGTCAAGTCTTAAACAAACTATTATAATTAGATAAACAATTAATCAAACTATGCTCTGCTACCAACTGTAAGGATCCGCTATCACCCCTATAATTAAAATAGACGATAATAGTTCCCCAACCTCATATGACCTATAAGATTATATATAAGGTTGTCTAAAAGAATTGTTTAAGGAATTGTTTATCTAATTCCACATAGTTAATATAATAGAAACCATAATTTTTCAAAAATTTTAACAAAATACACTACTCCATTATCATATTTTGTAAAAGAAGCAAACTTAAGTCATACATAGCTAAGTACATATATACATATACACACACATATATTACATCCAAAGGCTTCTTACAAGCCTTAACAAAATTACACATATAAAATTCAACTAAAACCCTAAATACAACCACAAGACTAACATAACTATTCTATTACAAAAATTGAATTCCACCAAGTCTAAGGTCATCTCTAGTCCTCTAAATCATCAAGAAAATTCTTGAAATCGGTTCCATACCCCATACTCATGTAGAACTCGTCGGATTCATCACCTGAAATAGTTAAATTATGAGCCAAAGGCCCAGTACACAAGTAACGAATATAAATGCAAAGTGATTCACACATGCTTAAGCTAAATGCAAAATGCAACAACCAATAATTTATTATTAAATCTTTAGTTATTCATTCATCATGAGAGTATTCAAACTCCAGTCAACAAGGATCTAGTATTATGTTCGCCTCCCTAAATACTCCCTACTGTTCATACGGACTAGACAGCCTCATCTTTCACCGTAGCCCGTAATACTAGGGGATCTTGAGTAACGCATCACGATGCTTAGGGGGTTGATATAAGTAGCTCGGATACTTATATCTCATAAATAATTCTATCCAATAACGAGAAAGTACCCTGCCCCCAATCTGAGCAAGGTGCCGCTCTTCGAACCAGATTCAACGGCATACAAGGATAATCAACACTCATCAATTAATAAAAATTTTCTTAGTTTAGAGTAACTTGATTTGATGCCTATCCTATCAAAGAAACAATCAAGTTATTGCGTATCTGAGATAGCTCGGGAACTAATGGGGTTGGCCGAGTAAGGATCTATCACTGCTCAAGACAATATTGAATTTTCCACTTAGTTTTAGCACTAATTAACTAGTTGCAAATATAATTAATCAAAGAAATTCAAATAAATTATTACTAGGTTATAACGGAGCATTCAAACATCCTATTATATCATAGAATGCTTAACAAATATTTAATTGATCATATATCAAGCTTCGAAAAATTTTGAAGAAAGTTTTTGAAAATGAAAAGTGCAGGGGATACGGCAGAATTCAATGCCGAAGGCTTTGAACCGGTGCACAATGCACTAAAGTTCAACACTTGCCAACATTGGCAGCGTTCAAAGATATGCCGGCAGCCTTCAATCTACGCTGGTGGCTTTGAGCCGGTGTAGACTACAACTCCAAATTTTCAAAAATTTCGGAGAGTTACACGAGGTTGGTTCACGCCCATGAATACCCCAACAGTGGTAGCGTATCCATGTATGCCGATAGATATGGATCTTGTGTCAGTGGCTTTAAGCCCGACGTTAAAAATTATGATTCTGTTCTCGTTCCACACTGCCTCTAAGCCGGTAGCGTTGGAACCCTAATAGCTGGCGTACGTTTTGAAAATAAACACTAGCAAACTTTTCTAACGAAAGCCGGCAACGTTTCAAGTGGCTTTAAAAAAATCGATTATGTTCACTTTCAATACTGTCTCTACGCTGGCGGCGTTGAACTGCTAGATGCCGGCGTATGTTCAAAAACAGACCTATTCGAAAAGAGCTCATTTCCCCTGTTTTTCACATTGAAAATTTCTAACCTACAACACTTTTAATCCTTCTTCAAGTTCATTTTTAACTTCATATACTATCTCCTATCTACACTAATCAATCCTAGCAACTTAAAACATTAAATCAACACATTAAACCACTTCAAATCCCATTCCGCTCATCCTCAACTTTAACTACTCAATTCAACATTATTCCTTCCTAACACTTCATATAACTACTACAACACATAAACAAATTCACGCAATAACAAAACACAATCTAACCTATATCAATGGATGAACCAAACAACTCAAAAGACATTAAACTCATTCTACCAAAGATCTCACATATATACTATAAGAAAGGAAATAAAACAAAAACTATACTTGTATTAACTTACATGAGTAAGCCTTAGCTTGGAGAGATTTTTGATTCCTTAAGCTTGGTGTTATTCTTTGGGTTAGGGCTTGTAACTTGGAGGAAAGAAAAAGAGAAAAGGAAAGGAAGAAGATGAAAATTCGTATGGAATGGGAGGGCTGCCAAAAGAGGGCTTAATTAAACAAATTTTGGACTTATTATTATCTTAAGTTTGACTTTTAAGGCATAATAGACTTTAGGTTGAATTTAGGTTAATTTGGAGCTCATTTGAGTGCAATTTAGGCATGAAAATTGGGCTTAATTTGAGTAAAATTTCTATCAACTATTTCTTAAACAATTCAAAAGTTGATTTTATAAATTTAAACATAACACAAACATATTAATGCATAAAAGACACAAATATTAATTATACTATACACACGTTAATACATATAATATAATAATATTAATTTCATTATACTACACACATACAAAATGTCACACGTTCAACACATGCACTAATTATATAGTTCATGCACATATATCTCATTTCAAAATCATATATCATTTCAATAACACATTAAAATGCAAATTAGGAAATTCATGGCTATTTCAATTATATAAGTGATATTTTTAAGATAAAGGTATTTGTGAGAGAGTTTAAAAATGTTTGATAAATCATGAGTACGAGGACATGGATTGTTATTTAAATTTTGCATAATAGCAATCCATTATGAATTACTATTTCCCTCAAGTAAACAATGTAGTAATAACTTTTATGTCGAATGAAGAGGGAATAAATAGCTATTTATATTAAGTGAACAGGCTATTAGTGTGTTATGATATGATACAAATCCTTTAGCTGTCTTGTTGTAGATAGTATTAGTATCATTTTAGCATTGTTTTCAAATCGAATTGATGCTGAACCGATACTAATATGATACAAACGAAAAACTAATAATTTTATTCATAAATTGACCAAATTGAATTGATATTGAACCAATACAGCTATGATACGAATGAATTACAGATGTTGATATGATACTGACAAAAATCTGACGATCCAAACAGACTTGATGAACTCTCTAAGCCATCTTAATATTATTACTATGTAGGTTTGTGGCTATTTTAATGTTCTTATGGAGTTGGTTGTTGTTTATGTATTGATTTTGAGTCATATGATGTATATATGTTTGGAGTTTGATGATTATTAATACTCTAGTAATGCAATTTGTCATCTAATATATTTATTTTTCCTTTTGTTATTTTATATGAAATTCACACACCACTCCTCCAATACAATTTACGAATGCTAAATTAAAAAAAAAAAAAAAAAAAGACGAAGAAGCATAAAACTAAACAAAATAAAAAGCAGTTAGACGTGAATTTCATGCACTATTAAAGCAAGCGGTAGATTATCATATAGCTAGAGCCTAGATGGTGCATTGAATCTTTTTTTTTTTTTTTTCTCTCTTATAAATTTCATAATTGTTTAACTCCAATTCCATCAGCTATCATCACATACCCTAAGACAACATAAACAGAGACCTTACAAGAGTAAAATAGGACACCGTTTAGTTTGTAAAAGATAAAAATAATAATATCTTCATTATGAAAAATCATAGCACACTCATCTAAATTTTTGACAATACAATATACATCCCAGGCAGACATAAAAATTTACCTTGGTTAAATATGATGAAGTAAAAAAATTATATATATAACTAGTAACTTGTGCCTAAGGTTGGAAAAATATTAATATTGCTTTGAAAGTATCCACGTATCTAAATTTTGAAATTAAATAATTATAGTTTGTTTATTTGGTTTTATTTTTAAAATTTGTTTGCGTGTTTATTAATTTTAGTTAAAAAAAGCAATATCAATATTGAGTGATCAACAAGTTATTATAAATTTTGGAAGCACAATTTTGGATTGACCCTTTTTCCAAGAAGATCTGATTTTAAAAACACTAGTTATTTTTTTCTTAAAAAAAATGTTCTAAATTTCAGCTTCTAATTTCCATGTATCTATGCCCAACAAATCGATCCTGGCTTGGAAATAACTTTCAATTTTTCCTTTATAGTCAAAAGTTGAATTTTAGGCCTTTTTCCTGCCGCGTGATGTGCAAAGCAAAGCGGGCCATTAACCCAGCACGTCCAATTAGTCCAAAGCAAATAAGAAAAAAGGGAAAAAGAATGTCTAGGCATTTAAGGGGCCTCCTATGAAACAGGCCAAAGCAAGAGACAAAGTAGAACGTGTTTTCTACGAAATTATCATGTGATCAAGGTCGCCTTGCCGGGAAATTTCGTGGAAGAAACTCAATTGACTTGCAAAAACCCCAGCAGGAGTCTTCCTAGAATATTAATAGTCACCATTTCTTCTGCTGTTCTCATAGACATTCTCCTCCGTAACTTGTGTAATTCACTCTGAAGTCTGAACTATGAACCCTCTCCTTATTCTTGTTCTCACGATACTCTGGCTATTCTTACTTACGAAGAAAAAGCAATCCCCCCATAAACCTTTTCCATCTGCAAATACAAGCGAAAGACCACTGCTTGATACTGATAATCCTAACATCGGTTCAGACAGGGACTTTGACGTGTTCATCAATTTTCGAGGACCTGACAGTCGCCACACCGTTGCCGATGTTCTTTACAACAGCCTAACACATGCTGGAATCCGCGTGTTCCGAGATGATGAAGAGATCCGGAAAGGGGAAGTAATTGAAGGAGAACTCTTAGGAGCTATAACCAACTCAAAAATCTATATTCCTATTTTCTCTAAGGACTATGCTTCTAGTAAGTGGTGTCTCCGTGAGCTTGCCAAGATGATGGAATGTTGGGAAGCATCGAGCATCAACACTAAGAAAGTGATTTTTCCCATCTTCTACGACGTTGATGTTAGTAAAGACGTCAAGCTTCGATCACAAGTGTACACCACTGCCCTGCAAAAGCACAAGAAAGAGCTTGGCGATGTTGATGTAAAGCCATGGGAAGATGCGCTTAAAAAAGTAGCCACAATTAAGGGATGGAACTTGAATGGTCACGGGTAATGTTCATGTATTTTTCACCTAGCGATTAATCTTGGCCCTTCTATGTTCATTCATTAACACCTAATTTAAACTAAAATATGTGTATTTTGGTTCATACTTTTGACAGCCTAAGTGAACTTACTGATCTTATCAAAAAGAGGTTTTTACAAAGCTCATCACAAATGAAGTTGTTACTAGTGTGTCTGATCGCTTGGTTGGGATTGATAAGCCGATGGAACATATTACGAAGTTGTTAGAAGAAGGATTACCTGGAGTCCGATTTATTGTGATACATGGCATGGGCGGAATTGGAAAAACGACTCTTGCTAAAGCTATATTCAAGAAGACATCTTCCCGTTTTCAAGCTGGATGCTTTTTGAGTGATATTCGACGATCAGTGTATGTTGATGACTTGGTAAAGTTACAAGAGAAGATTTTATTAGATACTCTTAGTCTTAATTTTATCAAAGTCTCTGATATTGATCATGGCATTGACATAATTAGTACAAGGTTGCGAGATAAAAACGTTCTTATTGTCCTTGATGATGTGGAGAAGTGAGACCATCTCCTAAAATTAGCAGCAAAGTCCTATTGGTCTGGTCCCAAAAGTAGAATTATCATTACAACTAGGAACATCGACTTCTTGCTAAACAAAGATGATAAAGAGTACTCTTTCTATGCGATGGAGGAGATGGATAATGGGCACGCTCTTAAACTTTTTTGTAAGCATGCCTTCGAAAAAGACTTGCCACCACCTGAGTACAATGATATATCAATTGAAATTGTTGCTACTACAGGTGGACTTCCCTTAGCACTCGAGGTCATAGGTGCTTCTCTTTATAACCAAGACATCGAAACATGGAAGTTCAGATTGGAGAAGTTAAAGGAGGCTCCTCACAAGGATGTCCAGGAAACATTAATGATAAGTTACCATGCATTAGAGTACGAGCAACAGCAGATTTTTTTGGATATTGCATGTCTCTTTAATGATGAAGAGAGAATATTCATTTATTTTTGGGAGGCTTGCAATTTCTACCCAAATATTAATATCAAAAGTCTTGTCCGAAGATCCTTAATTAAGTATCAATCAAACACGTTATGGATGCATGACCAGTTAAGAGATCTTGGAAGGATAATTGCTCAACCAAAGATGCCAGCTCTAGGAAGCCAACTTATTGCAGAACCTAGTAGATTATGGTCTCCAGAATATGCTTTGGATGTACTGAGGAAAAGAGAGGTACATTTTCATCATAGTAGCAGTTGTTGTCTTCCTTCAAGTTTCCATTCATAACTTACTATCTTTAAAAGTTAACATCTTCTATTTAAATTACCAATATTTAGGTAGATAAGAACATTATAGCACTGAAACTTGGGAAATTGGATGATGGCTATCATTTTGCACCTGGTGAATTTGCAAGAGCAGACAACTTAAAGTACCTCCAATTGCAAGGGGGAAACTTTGAGGGAGACTTCAAAGATTTTTTCCAGCAGCTGAGATGGTTGTCTTGGACAAACTGTCCTTTGAGATTTGAAGCAACCAACCTAAATCTCAAAAACTTAGTTGTTCTTAAACTCTCAAGTTCTCAAATCGATGAAGATTGGGCTGGATGGGGTGTATTCATGGTACTAGTCTTACTACACATTTTTTTCTCTCTCATTTGTCTAACATTCTATTAAGTGATTTTTACTCTTCTGCTATAACGTAATGTATGTCTTCAACAGGAGGCCAAACATTTGAAAGTTTTGCATCTTGAAGAATGCCGTTGTCTAAAGAAAACCTTTGATTTCTCCACATTCTTGCAACTATAGAGATTGATTCTTAGAAACTGCTCAGAATTGGAAGAGATTGATAGATCCATCAAAAAGCTAAAGCACCTACAATTCTTGGAAATCTCCAATGATGATTCTTTGTTTGGCCACATGAGGTGCCTGCACGACCACAGTTACTATCACACTCAATAGGTGGTCTAGAGTTTTGACAGAGTTGAAAATAGAATATGTTGGACTTAAGGAATTGCATCCATCAATTGGGGAGCTAGTGAACCTGAAGCTTTTGTATCTGACACATTGTCCTTTGCTTGAGTACCTTCCAAGCTCTATTGGGTGCCTAGTGGTGCTAAGAGAGCTAAAATTATCCTATTCAGGAACAATAGAATTGCCAGACACCATCGGAAGCCTTGAATCATTGGAAAAGTTGTATTTACGTATGACGAGAATAGCTCTGTTACCTGAAACCGTTGGAAACCTTAGAAGGCTAAAGGATATTGACGTATCTTATAATACAATAAAAATGTTACCAAAGGATCTGGTAAAGTTGGAGAATCTCGAAATGTTAGATGCTAAATTTTGTCAGGAAATGGATAATCTTCCCGAGGAAATTGGAATGTTATCCTGCTTGAGACGTCTGGGGTTACGTGGAACTAAATTAGCAGTGCGCCATCAACCATCAATCAGCTTTCTCATTTCCAGTCACTTGATTTGCGTGGGATTCACGAGCCCCAAGAATTATCTAGACTTCCGATGAATTTAAAATACTTGGGTGTGATGTTTCAGTCAATAAAGCTGCACCAGGTACCTGATACCTCATCACTAGGTGTTTAAACCCTTATTGTAAAATGGCTAGCGAAGTTGCCCAAATTAGAGAATTTGATGCTGGTTTTTCCCGATCTCATCTCACCTCTGATAGAGTTAAGTTCCCTTTCTTGCCTCAAAACACTCGAGATAACTTGTTACAACGCACAATCTCTGACTCATCTTCCATCAAGCATTAAAAGTCTAACTTTGTACGATATCAAGTCACCTATTGATTGGCAACTCTTATCCAGCTTGAATAATCTATCCTCTTTTAGTCTTAGAAATTGCTGGTTAAAAGAGTTAAAGGTTGATTGCCTTGAACAACTCAAGGCTCTGTCCTTGTACGACTGTGAATCCCTTGAGAGGCTATCCAATCTGTCTTCCTTAAAGGAGTTTTTGCAACTACATGCATTGAATTGCCCGCATCTGGTTGACATTGAAGGTTTGGAAGAACTGAAGTCCCTTCAGGAATTAGATTGTACGCATTGTGATTCCATAAAACGGTTGCCCAATCTATCGAGGTTGAGGGAGCTGAAAAGTTTGAGCTTATATGATTGTGAATCCCTTGAAAGTATGCCTGAATTGGGTGAGGAGACATCATCATGTTTTCTTGTGATACATAATTGCAAACATTTTCATGACTTTGTGGGCCCTTACTCGAAGCGACATCGGGCCATAATAACATGAATGCTTGGGTGAAGTAGAGGCGACAATGTTTCTTTACACATTAGTTGGTAAGCGCCCTTCAATCCTTAATTTTATAATCTCAACCGTCCAAAGAGTAACCCATTTTCCTATAATCATTTTTTTACTCTCTCTCTCTCTCTTCCCCCTAACTTGCTCATGCTCACTATATTGTTAATATATATATATATATACCTGCAGCTTTCACTTCCCTTTCCCGGTTGAATTTTCAGCGCTGGATGGCGGATATTATGCGATTGAGTTGGTAAGGTGGGATGTCTCTGTTTTGGAACTTAAGATTATTGATGTAATCCTTTTTTTTTTGTGTTCCATCTTTTTATTTTCAAATTCTTTATGTCCAGATTAGCCTATTTTGGACCATTAGTATTGAGATTTCAGAACATATTATTGTTACATACCACTTCATTAGATTTTTACATTTCAAAACTGATATTATTATTTTTTTTTCTTCCCAAGACTGCTACATTGAAAAGTGAAAATGCTTTTTTTTTTTTTTTTTACTAAAACAGTATTGCCTATATTAGCGGTAATACTTAATAGTGCTCTAGATCAAATAGTTGGTGTATCTGATAGTGTCAATTTTATAACATAAGAGGAAGAGAAATTTATTTATAAGGTTTTATGGTGCCAATTTGAAAGCTATTATGGCCCAAGTGATTCATGGTTTTAAGGTGCAGCCCTTAAAATCATGAAACTCATTATATTAAAGAATCGATGAGGGTATGTAAAAATAGAATGTTGAATAATTCCCTCTTTGATGCAGCAACCGGTGGTTTGAAGAGTTGATGGTTCCCTCTTTGCATTTTGCTGGATCATGTGATGTTGTAGGAGAAAATGGTAGTAATTCTTTGTGACAATGCATTTCTTTGTGTTATGGCTATTCAACATAATTTCAGCAATATTTGGATAAGACCAAAGGGTCATAACAATTAAAATGACTAGTTTCTCAAGAGTTCTTTATCCGCGAAGTTTGAACTTCTACTCATGCTTACTTTGTAGCATTTGCCTTTTTCATGTAATCTTCTGTATTTAAAATTTATTTGCTCTACTTGTATTTAAATTCAATATGGTGATTTATGTATAATTTTATGAACTATGGTTGTATTTTACATTTCAAATTAGAGTTCTGAAATGAACTTTAGAGTCTCTTGATGATGATTTGACGTCGGCCTATCAGTATATTCTCTTGATAGTTGAATCACATTTATCTTAATATTTGAGTACCTATACAATATGATAAGAACCACCAAATTGTTGCAACCTTGGTGACACTGTTCTGGTAAACATAATAGGATAAATATTTTTCTTTGCATTGGAAATGATATAATAGGTTGTCAAATGCTAAAGAAAGTGTAGCAGAACACATCCTTTGCATGTCTTACCTTTGAAATAAAACGAATATGCCATATACATGTATTATGCAGTGTTAGAATCAATCTTTGTTAAAATGTCCTAAAAGTTTTGAGAAGATGTAGATGTTAAAGAAGTATAATAAATTTGAATTTCTCTGTATGGAGTACTTAGTAAACCCGTTTGGTTTTCTTAAGCATCTTACTGGATTTGATATTGCCATGCTTAATATTGCTAGGAAAAAGTTATGTTTCCTTTTGATCATGCTATTCAAATTGATGCATAAGCTTTCTAATATGTCTTTATTTAAGGATTTTTTTTCTTTCAAAAATTTGCACTATGACTTCTTAGATTAAGGAAGCAAGAAGAATGCCACAATGATTCCCCTTTTGATAGTTTTGTATGCATAATTACCTAGAATTTAAAATAATAATATCCATCATATCATGAATCTATTTACTTAGTAAAATGAGTATCTTTGAAAAATGGTAATGTACTTATAGACTATTATCAATATGTAAACATGCATACCATTGAATGTCTATCTAGCTATGTAAACCCCGGGAATTTTCCACATTAGTACACGACTTTATAATAGATTATATGAACTAGATAATAGATTTAGATTCTAATCAAAGTCTAATAATAGATTAATATTTGGAACTTGGATAGATGAAGGATTTGGAAATCGAATAAAGAAATTCTTTAACCCTAGTTGATACCAAAAAACGAGATTTCGTATCTTGAATGAATAAGTCAAGACATGATTAAAAGAAAATCTAAAATTAAACCCAAAAACTGATGTACAAATAGATTTAAATAGAAAAATATGAATATAGAGATTACACGATTGTTTTTTATCCCTATAATGATTCGAGATTAGAACAACGAGTAGTAATGAGCTTATATTTAGACTTAAACCTTAAATTCAAGATTCCTAGTTAAAATTAATAACTACTAGTAAAAGTTCATGACAGGTATTAAAACTAAAGATATATATATGGTTTAGTTTCCATATTAAGTCCAATATTATGTAAACGATTATTTACGCTTATAAATAGAAAACAATGACCTAAAAATAAACCAATAGGATTATAAATACACAACGAAAATACAAACTGACAAATAACTCAAAAAACTGAACTCCAAATAAATAATCGGATCACGCTATTGTTCTAATTTCAGCTTTCTTAAGCTATTGAAGCCTGAAACAAAAATTGACCTAACGAGCTTAAGAAATCCTAATCGCGGGAGATAAAACTATACGAATAAATAACTACGTATATATATAACCTAAATTTGTATTATTTGATAATCTAAGTGTTTTGTATATTTCTATAAACATATTTTTGTATAAAAACTCCCCAAAATTAGCTAATTTATACCCGTATAACTCGTTAAATTAACTCAAAAATTAATTAAATAAATAACTAATATATATATGTGATACGGCTGCATTCGGTGGAAATTTTGGAGAGGAAGAGAGAAGCCGAATTTGCTCAATCATTCATCCAAATTGTCAAACAACACAACCCCATAGACCAATCATGGAATGCCACCTCAACCTAACATTTATTGCAATGAAAATAACATATCAAACACAGCCAAAATCGGAGGAAATTTAGAAGAGAACAGCCGCAGCTTCATCCTCCCTTCTTTCTTCCATATATATGTGTGTTTAAAGCTAATAATGGAGAAACAAACAAACTCCATTAACTCTCAAATTTACTAGCACGAATCCACTCCCAAATAACCACCATAATGAGTTGAAAACAGAAAACAAACCGATCAAAACAATCGAGTTCGGATCGAAGGAAAAACAAAACAAAAAACCCTTGAAAACAAGTTCAAAGGTAAGTTGAGAAAGTTTAAATGATTTCCTTTCGAATCTAAGCATTATAACTGACTTCTAATAATCTTAGGAACATAGTAAACACAAGCACGAGGTTCGGATTACATCGGACAAGCTCCAACGAGGTAAAAATTCGAAACCCTAGCTATGTGTTGTAAGAATCGAGATCTATATATATAATATATATGTTATTAGACGTGTTCAAAATTGTTTTATGACCTTATATAAGCTATATAAACACTAGGGAACGGTTTGATAATGTTTTTAACGTGTCAAATTTGAAGAACATGAATCGGACAGAGGAGGAAGATGATGAACAGTACCACTATTGCCTCAAAGCCGGCAGTGTAACCGCTCAACGCCGGCGGCTTACAAAGATAGGCTGGCAGCGTAGAGACGGCCTACACTGATCAGAGGCTATGTAAAATAATTTTCATGTAAAACATGAACGTAAGCCGGCTACCTGGAGATATACACCGACGGCGTAGGGCCGGCGTACGTTGAAAGCCGACAGCTTTTCAAAGCCGGTGCAACAAATCTAAAATATTTTGTAAAACCAATTTTACACCGGCACCTGGGTTTGAAGGCCGACAGCCTTGAGCAGGCGTACAGCCAAATTTTTTCAACGAAAACATATTCTGACCTAAACCGAATATATATATATATATATATATACAATACATCTATTTAGTATATTATATGTGTATATATATAACCATATAGAATTTATTACTTAGATAAGTAAGTTCAAATAATTAAAATATTTAGATTAATATCTAATTTTCCTAAAAACCCTAAGATTAAGAAAAAAGATATTAAGTATTAATCAGAGTTAGTATTAGTCAAATATTTGTTCTAGATAGATAAAATAGATAAGAATGGAAATTAAAATAAGCTAAATTCTTGATTAATATGACTTCTGAAAATAACAAAATAATTACACGAAATAAATAGCAGAAATACGACAACACTAAGATTTAATAAGTAAAGATAATTTTCTATATTGAGATCAGTTTAGAATAACATAGAATTAGTATTAGTCACTATAAAATTTAATAAATATCGAGTCTAGGACACTAATCACATATAGAAATTTAGTTAATCTACATTGATGGATACTTTATTCATCTTAAATAGGTGACTTTGACTCACTAGAGGATCTATCAGCTGATTACTACGACTAAGTCAGTATGAGCAGGTGAGTAATTCAGTCATATTATACTGGTTGTGATTGTAAATAGTTAAATATGTAATGCAAAGATAATCAAATGAATGTTTGCTGAAAGTATGATATGATCTGAGTGTATGATTGTTAAAATATTCTTACAAAAGCGATAATGCAATGATTGATGTTGTGAAGTAGTATAATGATGATTGTGTGTAATGTATGATCACCGTGAAATTGATTAAGAATTATTGACTTAACAAAATAATCTGATCATGCATTGCACGAATTGCATTATTGCATATATAATGGTATGACAGCTGCTATGTATTAATATTTCGGATCTCTGTTTTTTGGCTTGTTCTAATATGATAGTTCTTCCAAGGTTCTCGTTGGTCTAGCGGTCTTGAGGAACTAAAAGGCACCGAAGAACGTCGCCCGTAGAATCGCTTTGAAATGATTAATACTTAGGGAGTTTCTAAGGGGATTGCAGGAGATGGTCAGTTTAATCAACTATATTCAAAGTGATAACCTTAAAACGAGAAATCGTTGATTCTCTTGTACTTAGTCTCTCCTGGGCAGGTGGGTCATTGAGTACTGGTTCTTCGACCCATTAAAAAGAGGGCGTAAATCTTTTTCCTGTTTGGATTCTAGATCATCCAAACTTGTATCTGTGCATATGGTTGAGTGCTTACATTGCATATGATTGCTAATAACTTGTGTGATGTATGATATGTCTGGATATTCACTGAGATGTGGTTTCGCTCATACTCCTACAGTCTTTTCAGGTTTAAGTTACGACCATGGTTAGTTACTTCCAGGAGTATGGCTCCGGTAAGAGCTTAGGAGCTGGAAGTCTACGGTTATAATTTAGTTTCATGGTTATGAACTATTAAAATAGATTATTAGTTATGTACTTCAGAAGAACTATATGGTTTGTAATAGTTTTGTAATGTTTATTTACTAAGTTATTTCTTTCATATATTTGTTATTTCTTATCAAGCAACTAAAAAGATCCTGTTGTTTTGAAAACCTGTCATTCTCTGAAGATAATCTAGTGATAGTATTCAAGCGTAACTTGTTTACTACTACTAGGGTACCCTCGGGGCGTGACAAGCTAACACCCTTTTTTCCTAAAATAGGAATTTCAAATAATTAAATGAGATAATGTTGAAGCACTAATCCTCCAACATGTATGAAATTAATACTAGAAAAGCAGGAAAAACGAATACATTATTGGAGCAACAGAAGTTGCTTTGTTGTTATACTTTCAAGAACTTTATCAATTAAGAATAATTATGCACTAGAAAATAAGCTGAAGGGCCCACACCAACATGAAATCAATCACTTTAGGTTGCATAGCTTGCCTATTAAAGTTACAAGATTCATGGAGGGAAAAAGGATCAAAGTCTATGGTTTATTTTTATATGAATTTTGTTAGTACATGCAACCTACGTAGATCTCATTAATAAATTACAAAGATTTATTATTTTGTATGTGCAATATCTGAGTCAGGACCTTCAGAATATGTGCTTTCTTTTACAGTTATTCCCAAACTATTAGCAAGGCAAGTGACTTGTTTTTCATTGCTGCTACGACCATGTGTTTCTTCTCAATCCATGATACAAAAGTGTGTTCAATTAATTAAGAAGAGTTGTGCACGATTAGGCTCGATACATTTGTTTTCTTTATTTTTTATTTTTTATGAAACAAGTGCCTATCCTTAATATAAAAAATAATTATCAATGTAATGTTGATATGAAAAAAAAAACACACAAAATACATTTCAAAATGCAATATAATATTAAATCATGAATGGCTCATAGCTTAGTTAATAAGTATACAGGCATAGTTAGAGTTGCTTGAGGTTAGGGTTTGAATCTTCTACTCAGTGTTTTTTTATTCTCTATCTCTTTCTTTTTTTTTTTTTTTTGGCTTTTCTTTTGCTTTCTCTCTCCAGGTCTTCATGCAAATGTGCGTGACTTTGCTTTCCATTTTTTTTTTGTGGTGACTTTATTGAAGTTTGAGACTTGTTTCGCTTGTCCTTACATCGCAATTCACTTACGTGATCTACATTGATTATCTTCATAACTGTTTATAAAACGTGATTTTATAATTGTATATTGATAATTATTTTTAATTTGATTTTATTTAAATAATTATTTTAAATAAGAGTCCTAAATAAAAAATAATTTCCATTTTTTTAATTGAATCAAACCTTATATTATGGGTTTGGTAATATCTAAAAAAAAAATATTGGTTGTAATACCTAAAAAAAATTGATCCTATTCAGTTCAGGTTTGAACCATTATTATAATATTATTATATTGTTTATGTTACATTTAATATATATGTATATAATTTATCGGTAGTTTGATTAATACAAAAGATGTGTGTGTGTGAGGAGGCCGAGGAGAGGTGGGTTGTCGTGACACAGCAGGTTAATTAGCGATTTATCGCATGATGTTGATTCAAACACAAATACCCGACTTGTGATTTTAACACTTATTGATTCTCAGAATTCCTAGATTGTTGGCATCAAAATTCGAAACTCTATGCAAGAATTCAAAACTTTGGAAAAAAGAACAATGTCGGCTCTGGAATTTTCACTAAATATATGATATCTAACTTTTTTCACTGCTTTACGGCATATATTTATAGGCAAGCCTGAAACCTACCAAAAAGGTTAAAAAAAACTAAAAAGACATCATATTCATTGACATTAAATGGCATTCAAAGATATTCTTTTAAATGACAATGAGAAAAAGTCATGAAAAGACATAAATAGAAAGTAATTAACTATCCAATTAAAGTCTACTAAAAGATATTAAAGTATATTGATTAAACATTATTGACCGCATCATTCCCCTCAGGTTTGACAAAATTCGCCCTCAATTTTCATCTTGTCATGAAAATTGCTTAGAGTTAACCATGCACAAACGCCATGGCTCTTTCTTCTTATGTGTTAAAAGGGCTGGAACTGCACAAGAGCTTAGGCTCTTCCAAATTGACTCTAAAAACCTCCTTCTTTATATAAACCTAGCCTTATTCCTCCTTCTCCAAAACCTTCCTGAGTTGTAGAAAACCCTAAAAACCTCTCTTAAGCTTTTAGAAAACCCCAAGAGATTTATCAAGCTATGATCTTTACTTCAAGGGAGATCAAGATTCAAGAACTAGGTAAGTTTGTTATTTTCAATTCTTTAGCAATCTAAAAGAATGATCTCTCCATCAAGTCTTCTTATTGGTTTTGAAGGAATTTAATCTTGTAGTAGTTTTGGAGAAAACCTTAAGTTTTTTTTTAGAGATTTTGTTCTGCAATCAAGAAGGAAGAAAAATCAAGAAATAGGTAAGTTGATCGTTTTTAATCCTTTTGGTGATCTAAAAGTATGATCTTTTGTGAATTTCTTATTGATGTTGAAGGGAGTCAAAATTTTAAAGAAATTTGAGAGAAAACCTTAAGATTGGTGTTTGAAGATTCTGTAGTTTTACAATCAGAAGGAGAAAGGTGTGTATGAATTTAGGGTTAATGTAATAGTAGGAGTATGATTATTTTGTGAAAACGCGTTTTGAGATAGTTTTACTTATGTAATAAGGTGTTTTGTGAAATAAGGTTTTTTGTTTCAAGAGCTATTATAGGCACTAATGCATGCTTGAGGGGGTTGAATCTTGATTAGAATTTTTAGGGTTTTCAAGGTATTTGAAAGAATAATTAAAAGAAATGATATGGATAAAATTATTGTTCGACAGATTCCACAACAATAAAATTAAATTGGGTTGTAAATTAGATAATAGAATGATAGGGACCACGATCTATAAACTAATCACGATGTTAAAAGAATCATAAGATTCTAATAACAGGGTTCACCATAATTCTATACTACTCAAGAATTGATAAGAAATAAAAAATAAAGAGAACCAAATCTCAATATTCATAATCACCACAAAGATTTTCATGCACAAAAGTGCTTTCAAAATCTTAGAAAGATATCATGAGCTCTCTCTTTTTGACCTAGGGTTTACATATAAAGGAAAACAAATAAAATTTAAAAAAATTACAAAATTCATAAAATAGCTAGCCACATATGCCAGCTCAAGGTTGGCGGCCTTTAATTAAACTCTGGTGATCCTACATTATATAAGCTGGTGGTCTTGAAGATAGCTTTAATAATTTCTATTATGGAGACTTCTAAAGCTGGCTATAGGCCGGCGCCCTATTGTCGCTGCTTGACCTTCATTAGTAGACTTCGGGCTTACTGATTCCTATCATTATTCCCAAGTTTAAGAAGATTCGACCTTGAATCTTGTCCCTTCAATCTCTAAACTTCTGGAGTTAGATTCGGAGTTGTCATCTGGCTAGTCCATGCAAACAAACTTCTCAATTCTTTAATCTTTTTAATATGCATTATCTTTGCTTGTTGTACCTCTACAGGACTCATAGGTAATAACTTGTATGTTTTGTCTCTTGCAAATAGTATATTCGTTCTTATACCCATCAAAAGTGGCTTTGAAATGATACCGCCATGGTATTACAAGGATCAAGTGTATAGCATCCATAGGTACTACATCACACAAGAATTAATCAGTATAATCACGAACAGAAAGAAGTACACGAACGTGTTTATGCACATGAACAGATCTCTGATGACTAAGCCAATGAAGAGCATATGGGTTTGGATGCTGCTCGACCTGCAACCCTAGTTTAGAAACCAATCCAACATAAATAACATTGCACGACTGCCATTATCAATTACAATCAAACATGATTTTCCCTGCACCAAACTCGAACATAAAATAGATTAGTTCGTTGATCTGGAATCACATTCTCCTGCTTAAGTACTTCATCTTGGAAATTCAAAGGAACATTTAACATATCGAATCTCATCTTCCTCACTACTATTATGTTCTTCTTCCTCGCTCAATCTCATTCCCCTTTATGACCATAACTTTCTTATTAGGACACTGAGAAGTGATGTGGCCATGTCCTTAAACACTTGAAACATTTAATATCTTGGTTCCTTCACTGTTGTGTTTGATCAGGCGCTTTGTCATCCACCACTTTTCCCTTGTTCTTCTCTTTCCCATCCTCTTTCTTCTCCTCCTCATCTGATTTACTATAATGATGTGATTTGAGACCGTCTGTGCTATGCCTTCAACTCTACTTGCTAACTTAATTATATCCTCTAAGGTTTGATAGTGCTGGAGCTCTACTATACTGACGATATCCATCTTTAACTCGTTAATGAACCGATCTATAGATTCATATGAAGATTCTCTAATATTACACCTTGCCATCACAGTTATAAACTCCTTCACATATTCTTCTATACTTCGC